>CM047509.1:29829883-29834883 GCA_026122265.1 Ammodytes dubius
GCTTGCGTTAGCCATGATCCGGTTGCATAAAAGCGGAGGGACATAAGTTACCCTGGAGATTCATCCTTTACGTTTAGCCTGGTCGGGACCAGGCTAAACGTAAAGGATAAACTTATTCTGTTGCCTGACTGGCTCAGTCAGCTGTCAGCTGAAGGTGTATTAACAGTTATTCCATGATCTTCTGTGTAATGCTTAAGTTTCAATAACCTGTTTTAAAGTACCATATAAAAGACTGCATTGTCATTTAGTTAAATAGTTCTTCTTTTTTATTATTTAACCTGAACCATTTATAATTAACTTAATTATAATTACATTAAGATGAAATTATATAAATTATAATAATTTATGTGATAGTCTGTTCATATTGCGGGCTATATTTATACAATTGATTATCGATGGTAGATGACGTTGCAAATGTGGGTCAAATAAATTCACTTTGTACTTATAACTATATCGAGGTGCATCTAAAACAAAATTAAATATCTATGAAAGTTTCCTTTTTTCTGTAATTTAATTCAAAAAGTGAAACTTAAATATGTTCTAGATTCATTACACATTAAGTGAAATTAATCTAGAATAAACAATCATCCAGGGCGGCAGTGGCGAAGTGGGTAGGAAGATTGCCTCTGGAGTGCAGGGTCGGAGGTTCGATTCCCCGCCTACCCGCCACATGTCGAAGTGTCCCTGGGCAAGACACTGAACCCCAAATTTCTCCCGATGGTTCAGGGAGCAACACTCATACTGCCATCGGTGTATGAGTGTGTGTATGAATGGGTGAATGTGGTAAGATATGTAAAGCGCTTTGGGGCTGAGAAAATCGGCTAGAAAAGCGCTATATAAGTCAAGTCCATTTACCATTTACCATCCAAAAAGAAGGCCTGACATATTTCACTTTGTGTAATGAAAGTTTCACTTTTTGAATGGACTTTCCATGATATTCTATTTTTTAAATGCACCTGCAGACTGCTCACTGTCAACTATTTTATCATAAAACAATGCAGGGACATCAAAATTAGCTGGCAGAGATGACATCCCCTGTATAAAATGAACTGCCCCCTGACTTACGGTTTAAACTAGCAAGGCATTGTGGGAAAATGGGCCGTCTTTTACATTTTTACATCAGTAAATCTGTGTTCGATCTCTGGGTCTACTTCTGAAAGCTGTGGGCTGGCACTTAACAGAATGACTTACACCTGGCTTGACAAAGCGGCTCCTTTACATCCTGGATTGGCGTTTATGCAACTGACTAATCCGAAGTGCCCAGGCTAGACTTTGTCAAGGCTGGCTTTATCAATCATCCTGGATGTCTTTATTCCACTTTTATGCAATAGGCCCCAGGTCTAAAGTGGACGTAAACAAACCCTCTGTTAATGTCTAACTCAGTCACGTCACATGACTGATTATGACTTATAATGCCCCTGATTATGTGACACAATATAATTCAACAGTTTAACCTGGAATCATATAGGATTACATCACCGTGATGTCAGGTGAAATATGCAGGTGAAAACAGACATAATAAAGCTGTTGGTTGTAACAGGGTTTTTGAGTGTTGCAAGGGACCGTTTTAAACAATAAAGACAAAGTTTACTATGCTTATATACAGCTCCGGAAAAAATTAAGAGACCAGTCTGGATTTTTCTTAAATCTTCATCTCTACATTACTTATTGAAAATGCTCTAAATGACAATATTTTTATTGTGAATCTGGTAGAAATGTTCTCAGTAGTTTATATTATAAAATCAAAATGTTTATTCTACTCAGCCTCTTAAGAATAAAACAAGAGACACTGAACATTTGATGTGGTCTCCTAATTTTTTCCGGAACTGTATATTGCGGTTGTGTACCAGAGGAAATTGGTGTCTAGTTTTTTTTATGGGGTCTGTTCACCCAAATGACCCCCTTTACCTTCCCCTTGGGATATCTGCCTGAACAAATATTTGTGGGTAAAACAAATGGAGGCGAAAAATTATATATTTTGTGGAACTCCAGTTTAAAAAAAATAAATCTCCCTTCACTTTGGATACTCTCATAATGCTGTTTATTTTGTTATGCAGCGAGACAAGCTGAATCAAGCTGTTGTGTGCATTGACTGCTGCTTCAACCCAGTTAGAGCAATATCAAGCATTGCTTGTTAGCTACAGTAGGTAGTTTCCCACATGAATAGTAAAGAAATACATATTGTGGACTAAATTAAACCTGCAGTGTGTAGAATTTTGGGTTTTATTTCCTAGCAGATTTTGTAGAAAATAATTATAATATCCATAAGTACGTTTAATTTAGTGCATAATAGCTGAATTTTTTTTTTTTATTATTATTTTTTTCCTTAGAAAGGGTCTCATATATGTCCATATTTCTCCATACTTTGGACTAGGGCTGGCCCGAATTATTCGAATATTCGAATATTCGTTCGGAAAATTAGTATTCGGAGCTTAAATTAGTATTCGGAGCTTCGTTTTTTTTTTTTTTTTTTTTTATAATTTTTTTTATAATTTTTTTTTTAAATATTTTTTTTTCTTTTTTTTTCAAAAAAATGTTTTGCAAGAAGCTAGTACTGCAATATAATGTCATCAAATAATTTTATATTTGGATATAAAAGTTAGTAATATTGTAGTAGTAGTAGTAGTAGTATTGCTCATTTAGGAGGATATTACATCACTAAGTGTCATAGCGCATCCATTACTTCACCTCCGAGCGCGTAAATCTTCAACAAAATATGCAGATACTGTCAAAATCGGTTCCAGGGAGTATAAAGGGATATAACGTTTAAAAAAAAAAAAAAAAAAATGTTTTTAATTTTTTATTTTTATTTTTATTTTTTTTTAATGTATTTTTTGATGGTTTGTTTTTCTGGAACGAATATTCGAATATTCGCTCGGAAAAACCAACGAATATTCGAAGCCTGAAAAATGGTATTCGGGCCAGCCCTACTTTGGACCAAGGCCTTGTCACCGCCATTTTGGAAGTGTCATAGTTGGAATGTCATCAGGTGCATTGTTTAAAATTTAGAATTGTTCTTGTCCTTGAAGGCCACTGTAGCTTCCGTTATTATTCGAAAGGGTTGGGGTTACCCAGGGAGTGTTCCATTCTAGAACTTTGTAGAACTTTCTTGATGATGTCATATTACACACTGCACCTTTTAAGTTGAACATTGAAGGCAAATATCAACCATCTATCCAGTCCTTCTTGAAAAGCTTTGTGCTGTTATTAAAACATCAGCTTACTTCCACCTTTATTTTTAACAGCCAATACTTATAATTCACTTGGCCACTTAACGCCTTTACTAGACAAACGTAAACATAACATTTTAAGGGATTTTTGCATAAATGACAAAAGCCATCATTCTTATTGTGAGAATAGTCTTTAATAAAACTATAAAATGTCCATAAATGTCCACCCCTCCCCCCTACACACACACACACACACACACACACACACACACACACACACACACACACACACACACACACCTGACTTACAGCGCACTCACTCTTGTTATTCCTGAGAAAGCTTTGGAGTTGGAGAGGTTTGGAGAGTTTGGAGAGGTTTTGGGGGGGCTCCAGATGGAATCGCCGTCCTCAGCACCACACACACACACACACACACACACACACACACACACACACACACACACACACACACACACACACACACACACACAGACACACACACACACACAGCTTGCTGGGAACGTGCAGCTCTGTGGCATTGCTTCTCACCATTTAACGGGGCTTCCCTCCTGAATAGCCCGTGCCAAACTATGCAGCGTCCCGCCGAGCCCATGGATGAAGACATGGGGCTTGCACTGAAGCCTAGCCGTTCCTACTTCCTATCAATGACAACCGGCATCAATCTTAAACCCTTACGCCCTCTATCCCTCCACCCTGCCAAGATGGATTCCAGTGAGAAGGAGGAGAAAGAAAGAAAAAAAAAGTAAAAAAAAAAAAGTTAAAAAAAAAGAAAAATCCGGGCTGCTGGAATCAAACAAAGGCTGGATTATCCTCCTTCAATATGTCTCTTAGCAGGACAGTCCATCTCCCAATCCCCCCGTGGTTTCAAAGCGGAAGGAACGTCATAATTTGTGGTGCCTGGCCTTATGTGTGTGTGTGTGTGTAGAATGCAGCAGCCATGTGTGTCTGTGTGTGTGGAAGCAGCAGCCAGTTCTTGTATTTTCTTCTCTCTCTCTCTCCTCACTCTCTCATACCTTGTCTGTCAATGCTGTAGAGAGGGCGAATAAAGTTTATAAAAAAAAATAATAATAAAAAAAAACAACCCCAACCCTGGTGCTTCCATTTATGTCCCACTCCAATCCAAAAATACACCATTTAACACCGTGTGCGTGACACTTCCAAAAAACAATCCCCAATGACGTTTACTCCTCTCACACCTGCTTAAAAACTCTGCAATAACCTTTAAATAATAATAATAATAATAATACTTTTTAAATAAGTGAGGTGTGGAGACATTTGCTTCGGTAGTTTATTCTCGGAGGTCTTCAGGGTTCCCCCCCCCCTCCCCTCAACCCCCCCAAATGATTGAGGAATTCCTGCACACTTCTTCTCGCTGATTTGAAAAAGAGTTTTGGACATTTTGGGGGTGATCCTGGGGGCGCACACACACACACACACACACTGACTGCACACACACTGACTGCACACACGGATGCACGGACACACACACACAACACACACCACGGACACACACACGGACGCACACATCGACACACACACACACACACACACACTCTGACTGCACACACACACAGACACACACACACACACACACATCGCACACACACCTTCTGTCATCAGCTGTGTGTTTGTTCAGGTGCAGCAGAGCCTGGGGGTTTATGACTGTCCCACTCGATACAATTCACACATTTATTAAACAGAGAAGGAGGAGGAAGGGGAGGTAGAGATGTGGAGTTTGAGTTATTTTATTAAAAATAAAGAGAAAAGAAGAAATCCCCGCAATTGGCAACGCTGCTATTGTGTGTTCAC
>CM047509.1:29839883-29847383 GCA_026122265.1 Ammodytes dubius
CAGAAGGTTTCACACTTATATGGGCGGCTTCATCAGGTTAAGCGATCGCCAGATCAAGGTTAGTTCATCCTGCCCACCGCCCTTGCGACATGTCACCACTCTCAATGCAGTTCACTTGCTATGGGTGAGTTATGGTGATCAATAACTGCATTCCTTCAAAACACTTCGCACCAATGGATTCCACAAATAAGCAAAATCATACTCTCTCACATCCAGAGTGTCCTTACTCGCTCATCACACCACACTCGAGTATACACACCACCACCCCCGCGACTCGCTCAGGACAACAATATATTCTTACTGTGTTCAGCATTGACTGTGAAAACATGAGTTGTCCACAGACACAGTCATCATACTAGAATATGCATACACAACTTTGGGGGATTAGTTGATAACAGCAAACTTGTATAGTCTTATTGGCTTTGTATTTTTAATGTACACTGAAGTTAGAGGTACTCTTTGTATTGCATTTCCGCAAATGGTCCCTATCAATTTGTTTAAAGTTTTTTTTTAGAATTCTTAGAATTACACAGTGAGTTCCAGACCAATGTGTGCACAACTATAACTTGCTATGCATTTATTTCCTTTGTCCAAAGTCACATGACTAGTTGATAAATTAGAATCTCTGAGAGTTTGTCTACAGCATGCACACACCAGGATGTAATGATGAAACACAGTGACGAAAAATCACTTCACTCGTTCTGCCTTTAGATTTGTCGTATGTTTTCTGTATTATTTTTCATTCTAGTTTTTACTTTATTTTATTTTATTTTATTTTATTTTATTTTATTTTATATTTATTTTATTTTATTTTATTTTATTTTATTTTATTTTATTTTATTTTATTTTATTTTATTTTATTTTATTTTATTTTATTTTATTTTATTTTATTTTTATTTTATTTTATTTTATTTTATTTTATTTTATTTTATTTTATTTTATTTGAGTTACTATAGTAATTTCTTTCCTTCTTAGATGTTCTACCTTCCCCTGGCCCTGGTTGCCCCTCCCACCATCTTCGCTGTTCACATCCAGTTAAACCTTCTGTACCAGTTCTGGATCCACACCGAGGTAAATATAAACATCAGAACACAGGTTATCATTCTGTCATCAGTTGTAACATGCAAGATGTGTATACAGCTCTGAAAAAAATTAAGAGACCACTCTAAATATTCAGTGTCTCTTGTTTTACTATTTATAGGCATATGTTTGAGTAGAATGAACATTTTGGTTTTATAATATAAACTACTGACAACATTTCGACCAAATTCCCACCAAAAATATTGTCATTAAGAGCATTTCCATTAAGTTATGTAGAGATGAAGATCAAAAAATAATTTTTTCCAGAGCTGTATAATGTGTGATGGGTGTCATTGTGACATCACCTGACATTTGTTATGCCCAGTTTTATGTCTGTCAGTCACTTTTTACCTGCATATGGTCAGCAAGCACTCAAGATAATAATTAACATGATCGTTGGTTTTAGTCCTGTGTGTTCTAACAGAACAAAAATTAATCGTTTGATTGAAATTTAAATATAATATTTATTTTAATTTTTCCACCTCTCAAGAGTTTATTATTTTTTTAAATGAATAATAAATATAAAGTGAATTTGCTTGATTTTTGTTTTAAATTTTTTTACATACTGATTATGGCTGAAGTAACCTGATTTACAGGCATGTTTTTAAACACATATGAAGGAAATTTTCGATAGAAAAATAATAAAGAAATATCAGCTGTTTACTTTTACCAGACAGTTTAATGCAGGCACTATGTACAGTTCATTACAATAATTAAATATGTAAATTGCGTATTAATCTTTCAACATGTAGCATATGTAGGCAATGCATGATTCTACTCTTCCATTCACTGTTGCTGTGCCCCGTTTTTATGAAGGAAAACTCACTGAAAAAAACTCCCGTTAAGTTATTCTTTCTCCCTGCGCCTCCTAACAGTCCCTTTGCTCTGTCAAGCCGAAGCCTTTGTCGGCACTGGAAAACCTGTATTCAATAAAAAATAATGAGATTTTATAAAATATTCCAAACAGAAGCATGACCAAAGGCTCTGTCTGCCTTTTTCTAAAGTGAGTCAGAGTATCACTTTTACACTTTAACTTAATCCCCACAATCTTTACACTGGATGAATGGGATTTAAAAAAAAAAAATGCCTTCCATCTTTTAGTGCACTATTAGTGAAAAACTGTCGTAATGGTCACAATTTTCTCTAAAGGGGGGAAGGGGGGGAGATGTCATTTATGCTTATTTTTATGGGGTCTTTTTTTGATGTCTAGTAATTTATTGGCACACTCTAGGCCCCCAGTCGAGTGAAATGGCGGAGAGTTTGGAGACCCCCTTTTCTTTTCTTTTTCATTCAAGATTAAACTCTCACGCTTGACTGCCAGACGTGGCCATTACACGAATATAATGAATGGCTGAGAAATTCTGTCCAGACTGAAGGCTTGCTCTGTCTGACGTATGAAAAAAACATCAAAATATCCCAGAGAGAGAGAGAGAGAGAGAGAGAGAGAGAGAGAGAGAGAGAGAGAGAGAGAGAGAGAGAGAGAGAGAGAGAGAGAGAGAGAGAGAGAGAGAGAGAGAGAGAGAGAGGAGAGAGAGAGAGGAGAGAGAGAGAGAGAGAGAGAGAGAGAGAGAGAGAGAGAGAGAGAGAGAGAGAGAGAGAGAGAGAGAGAGAGTTTGCAAAAGCCAAAATAGAAACATGAGCTGTGTGAAATAGCCGTGTGTGACCTCTGTAGTCTGTTTAATGGCTCACTGGTGCATTTGTTTGATACTTAACAAGAGGAAAAATGGTTTATGTTGATATATTGGATGATAGTTTAACGATTACATTGTGCTTGTGAATCGTATTCAAGGTGTGTATCAGGTTTAACCGTTATTTAGCAAACAGTTGAACTCATTTGTATATATGCATTATTATAGCTTTTTATTATACTGACATGCTAATAACATAATCTATCCAAACCAAATTGATCTGTTAAGGGGTAGGACTAGATACGTTTTTTACTTCCTCCTACCCCCTTTCGAGCATGTAGAAAGTGTCTCTGTTTTTTTTTGCTTTTGTTTGTTTTTTATTTATTCATCTATTTTTTTTATTGCTCGCATGTTCGAAATAAAGACAATCAATCAATTTAAGCTCTACAATCAAGATCAACAAACAAGAATTTGAATATTTAGGGATGTATGAAAATGATACTGACAACCCCGATTCTGTCACCTGTTAACTGAGGGCGTTTTTAACACCTAAAAGGCCGAACCGATGTTTTTATTTTTATCCACTGTAAATATTTTATCTGCTTAGCGTTAGGTTTCACATTGCAGTTTTGCGAGCGCTTTCCATGACATACCTAGGGTGCTGTTGTCATCACTTAAATGGGCTGTGTCTCCCTATCCTAGACATTAGGGACTTTAAGCAGCGGTGTTTTAGCGATGGCTACGGCGTCGGGGAAGATTCCAACGGCTTCCACTATCGCCTAGTAACACTTAGACCGGCTACTTGCTGCAGTTGGTGTAGCGCTCACAACGTCAAAACCCCGTTCTGCCTGTAAACAGACGGACTACGGCTCTGACTCGCTCTGACTGTGGATGGGGTGTGTGTGTGTGTGTGTTACGTCTGTGTTTTAAATCGGTTTTATAGCCTCATCAGTTTGAATGACTGAATCTAATAAAAATGTATAAACTTTGAGATACATATCCCACAGTGCTTTATAGTTAAGGTGGTCTTGGATGGTGTAGTGGATAGAGCGTTGTACCATATTGGCTCGGCCTTCGTTGCAGTGGTCGCGGGTTCAAATCAGACCAGTGGACCTTTACTGCAGGTCATCTCTCCCTCTCTCTCTCTCTCTCTGTCTCCCCATTTCAACTCTGTACTATCTAATGAAGCTTGAAAATGCCAAAAAATTATCTTTCTTATACATAAATAGAATAAAATAGAAATTGCCCTCCTGTCAGCATTAGTTGATCACCTGACATTTAATCTTTGGTATTAATTATTTATTTTATTTTATTTCAGCTAATCAAAGACCTTGGACCTCTGGAGTGGGTCTTCAACACCCCGAAACATCACAGAGTTCATCACGGTAAATACACTTCCGTATTTTGTAAAGGAGATTGACTAATTATACTATTTTCATCAAAATGCCAAGGAAGAGCATACGTTATCTATCTATCTATCTATCTATCTATCTATCTATCTATCTATCTATCTATCTATCTATCTATCTATCTATCTATCTATCTATCTATCTATCTATCTATCTATCTATCTATCTATCTATCTATTATCTATCTATCTATCTATCTATCTATCTATCTATCTATCTATCTATCTATCTATCTATCTGTCTATCTGTCTATCTGTCTATCTATCTGTCTGTCTGTCTGTCTGTCTGTCTGTCTGTCTGTCTGTCTATCTGTCTGTCTAAAGGTTGAATCAGCGATTCTGGAGAACACTTGTTGTAAAAAAAACACCTGTCGTACCTGAGGAGATATTCACTGAATTTAGACAACAAGTGATTTGGACAACAAGCTTTCTCCAGAATCACTGACTCCACCTTTAAGGCTGAAATATTGATAATTGGTCCTGCTGATTATAGTTAAATTAACTTGTTAAATCCGTCTGCTCATGTTATTTTTGTAGAAATGATAAAACTGAGATAATATAGTGAAAAAAAAGTTCCTCATGTCAAGATATCTTTCTCTTTTAGCCAACATAAGTGTTTAAATATATATAATTTTTCTGGTTATCTCACAGAGTATTATCTCAACAGGGAGGAATGTTTACTGCATCGACAAGAACTACGGAGGAATTCTGATCATATGGGACAGATTGTTTGGTAAGTTAAAGCAATCATTTATTTGCGTTTAGCCGTTTTAGAGATCAGTGCGAGAATAAAGCATGCTACATACTCCGCAAGAAAAAAGAACAAACTTCTCGCTGACAGAGCTGCGAGAAGTTCTTTCTTCGAAGAGATACGCATTCAACTTTACCTACTGCTACAAGATTATGTACTTTTTAAGAGGTATACAATGTTAACCCAGACTCAAACTGAGCTGATATGTAGCCATGTAGATGTACAATATGATGCCAAATGTATGTACTCATATGTAATTAATATCCGGTGGCATAGTGGATAGAGCGTGTACCATATTGGCTCCGGCCTTCGTTGCAGTGGTCGTGGGTTCAAATCCGACCCGTGGACCTTTACTGCAGGTCATCCCCCTCTCTCTCTCTCTGTCTCTCCATTTCAACTCTGTACTATCCAATAAAGCTTGAAAATGCCAAAAAAGAAAAAAAAAAGTTGTGGTATGCTTAATAACAACAAAATTAAAGGAAACAGTGATTCTATAAACTGTAGGTTGGCCTGTTGCTTTTTATTCCCTACTCAGCACTTTTGTCCAAAACGTCAATAAGAAGTAACTGATTAAATTCTGAGGTTTTACTACATTACCCAGAAGTCCCTTGGGCCTTTTTTTGAATTGTTTTATATCTTTCCGGAGCTGCAGGGCGATTTTTAATAAGTGAAAGCCAGAAGCTGTGATTCCTAAACCCTCTTAATTCAGGGTTTCATATTTTTAGTATTCTCTTTGGACTATTCAAGAAGTCATCAAAACGTTGGGTCTAGATTAGTTAAAGAGATGGATATTTCCCAGATATTTCCGTTGTGGGAAAACGGTGTGTGTGTGTGTGTGTGTGTGTGTGTGTGTGTGTGTGTGTGTGTGTGTGTGTGTGTGTGTGTGTGTGTGTGTGTGTGTGTGTGTGTGTGTGTTGTGTGTGTCAATAAGCGAGTCAGTGAGCAGAGTAGAGTTAAATTGGCCTATAGTGAACACAAAACAAGTCTCCAGGTGAATGTTACTCTGTGCCTGCTGGATGTGGAAATGTTTAATATCAGTGTCTGCAGCTTTTAATTTAGGCCCTAAATGTCCCAACAAAGTTATGGTTATAGGTCTTAGGTTATTATTCATGTCATTAAGTTTAGCTAATAAAAGCTGGTTAAAATGCTGTGTGTGGAATATAGAGCCACACACGCTGCTTTAAATTGATAGTTTTTTTTAAGGTATTCACTGATTTATTATTTTATGGATCTGTCTCTTGTTGACTGGTGCCTTTTAATGTGTTTGAATGCCTTTCTATACAGTTGATATGTTTAAAAAAAACTTCATATTTCTACAACATTTTATCTTATTTTTTTTACTATTATTGCCATGTCTTTGTTTATTTAATGTATTTTTTAATATGACATTTGTAATGCAAGTTATTGTATCACTGTAACGCCATTTTATGTAAATATCACTTATCTTATTTTACCTAATTTTATGCTTTTGTTCTTATTTCGCCTTTGGGGGTCGGAGATAAACGCAATTTCGATTCCTCTGTATATCTGGCACATACTGTATTTTGACATTGACGATACAGCTGACTTTGTCTTTGATTTAGATTTTAGCTGCGTTTCTTGTATAAAAGGTGCTATATATCGAATAAAGTGTATTATAATTATTAAAACTATCCATGTTATTTTTCAATGTTAAGTTTGTAATGTAACTGTTAAGCCCTTTTTAGCTGCATTTATTGTATGAAAGGTGCTATAAAGTATTTCTGATTCTGATACAAATAACGTTTATTTTAATTATAATTATCAAAACCGTCCATGTCCAGGCCTTCTAGATCCATGTCTATGTACTCTGTATTATATTGTATAGTATTATATTGTACGTTCTTAGGAAACTCTTCTTTGTTACAGACTCTGTATATGTGTCGTTTTATTGTATTTTATTGTGTTTTTTAATGTGAAGCGCTTTGTGACCCTGGTCTGCGAGAGGCGCTATCTAAATAAACTTTACTTACTTACTTTACTCCCCAGGTACCTTTGCTCTGGAGACAGACAGAGTGGTGTACGGCCTCGTAGTCCCGATCAAAACCTTCGAAATCCTACGAGTTCAGGTTGGTCTTAAAGGAATACTTCACCCATACGGAACCGGCGTTCTATCATTCAGAAAATCGCTATTATAGTATAATGAATGAGGTTTTTCTTCCCTCAGTCTTCCCTCAGTCTTCCCTTGGCCCAGCTGTCCTGTTAATCCTAAACCTACATAATAACTCAAAAAGGTTAATTTAGTCTAACTTGATGAATTAACTTGTATGTTCATGTAAACAGACTAGTATTCAATTGTTTGTACCTTGACATGTTTCGACTACTTCTGAAGAAGACTGCAGGAAGTAGTCGAAACATGTCAAGGTACAAACAATTGAATACTAGTCTGTTTACATGAACATACAAGTTAATTCTAAACCTACATGTTTACCATGCATGATGTCACTCATGGTAAAATGTAGGGTTAGACAGTGAGAACATAAAACACTCTTTCTGCCTTTTCTCAGGCTAGGATGAACCGATTTCTAGAATTTTTTGCACATTTATGCTACATATGATCTCAGAGTTCAATACACCTTCATATTCCAACCAAGGAAGAAGGCCTTACACTTCCT
>CM047509.1:29862383-29867383 GCA_026122265.1 Ammodytes dubius
TCAAAAAAATAATTTTACATCATATCTGATGATTAAATTGTTGCGTTAGTTACTTGCATATCACACTAAAATATGCCAAATATCACTCCCAGCTTGTCGAGTGCAGACTTAACATGTGCACACTAGTAAATTAAATATATTTTGATTGTGAATGTCATTTGTTATGTCTTCTGGCAGGGAAATCAAATAGTTGTTCTGTGATCGTCTGTTTGTAATCATCAGTACAAAACCGAACAAGGCCTTCCACAAATAACACTGTCAGTCTAATGGCCGACTTTGTAAAATGCATCTGTCTGTCTTGACACTTGACAGATGTATTGCAATTGAACGATCAAAATCGCACTCAGATGTGATTTAGGTAAAATGATGTGTGTGTGTGGGGGGGGGGGGGGGGGAGGGCGCGTAGTGGATAGAGAGCGTACCATATTGGCTCCGGCCTTCGTTGCAGTGGCCGTGGGTTCAAATCCGACCCGTGGGCCTTTACTGCAGGTCATCCCTCCTCTCTCTCTCTCTCTCTCTCTCTCTCTGTCTCCCCATTTCAACTCTGTACTATCTAAAAAATCTTGAAAATGCCAAAAAAAAATCTTAAAAAAAAAATAGGAAATAAAAAAATTGTGGGTTGGGGAAAATAAGTTTAAACTACCAGAGTTAGTTTTACTAGCAACTCTTACAGCCACACTTGATTGTAGCAAAGTGTCAAGTGCATGACTCCTTGAAGTTGTGATGCACACAGGATAGGATTTGTGCACCCGTAACAAAGACTTGTGAACACGTATTTACAACTTCAAATCTACTGTTAAACATTTGTGACTTTGGTGTACACATTTAAAATCTGCCATTACATGTGCTAAAGACTTTTGCTACAATAATACCTTCATAGACTAGGTCGCTAACAGCAACACTCACAAGTTGGAACGCAAACTGTCCGATCATTGGAGAGCCTCGCAGTTTGTGTGTGTGTGTGTGCGTGTGCGTGTGCGTGCGTGCGTGCGTGCGTGCGTGCGTGCGTGCGTGTGTGTGTGTGTGTGTGTGTGTGCGTGTGCGTGTGTGTGGATTCAAATCTGGGGGAATTCTGTGCTAAGTGAAGTAGTCTACGACGCAGGCCAATACTTCTTCTCACCCTGCTTCACATTGAAATGGACGAGGAGCCAAATCTGATGTGACATCAGCCGCAGCGGATTAATATTTCACGGAGGAAGATGGGCCATAAAGCATTCCCCCGGCTTCCCAGCAGCTAAAATAACAGGAGGTGGTTTTGTAATAGTTCAACATGATTTGCCAGAGATTTTGATTTATCTGAAAAGAGTGTAATTTGATATATTTAAAATGAAATTATTTGGACAAACAGTTGCAAAATGTCTCCTTGTGGACGGTTGATAGTGGGAAAAACGTTTCAACTAAACATTAAATCAAGAAGGAAAAGTTAGAGGAATTTGAAATAGCTTTTTTTCCTTTATGCCCTTTTTGTTTTATGCCTTCCCAAATAGACCTGGTCGTTGGTGTTTATGAGTTTGCATAAAACAAATCTGTAAGTGAATAAAAAAGAGGCATGAACTATTAGGATAACATTCTCTCATCTGAATGGGGTTTTAGTCTCTTTTTAGAGGTACAGTGTGTAATATCAGAGTATTATAAGAGACATCTAGTGGTGAGATTGTAGATTGCAATGCTCCCTTGCTAACCCCCCCTCCCCCCTACCCACACCCCCTTTGGGAGAATTTACAGAAGCTACGGTGGCCTTTAAGGACAAGTAGCTAGTTACTAAAGATGGCATCATCCACCACTGCCTCAAGTCTTTCCAATTGATGATGTGATGAAGTATTTTGTCAATTATCGCCCCCACCCCCCCCCCCCCACACTCCCCCCCTACCCCCCACCCACTTGAGGCTCAGTCCTCTTCACAGCAGACCCGGGTTAAATCAAATCAAATCAAATCAGTTTTATTTGTATAGCCCAAAATCACAAATACATTTGTCTCAGTGGGCTTTACATTTCATACAATATGATACAATATGATACATTATGACACCCTGCCCTTACACCCTTAGCTCGGGTTAGAATCCAGCCCGTGGTCATTCTCTGCATGTCAATCCCCTCTCTGCCCCCATTTCATCTCTGTCTCTCCAAAACTCTCAATAAAAGATTAAAAATGCCCAAAAAAGTATCTTTAGGCAAGGCAAGGCAAGGCAAGTTTATTTATACAGCACAATTCAAACACAAGGCCATTCAAAGTGCTTTACAGGGGCAAGATTAAAATACATAAAACACATTAGAAGACATTTAAAAGCGAATGAAAAGAAGTAAAACATTTAAATTAAATAAAAAGTACAGGTTAGAAAAAACCTCATTGTGTTGAGTTGTTGATTGACGTGTCCTCTCTTTGATGTCCAGGCCAACTGCTGCTGTCATGGAGATGTTCCGCTGTGTCGTCATGGTGATGATGCACAGGTACAGCTACATGAAGCCGCTGCTGCCTTCACTGGCCGTCCCAACAGAGGTAAGAGAAAGCCCTACTAACGTCCTACTCCCAACAGAGGTAAGAGAAAGCCCTACTAACGTCCTACTCCCAACAGAGGTAAGAGAAAGCCCTACTAACGTCCTACTCCCAACAGAGGTAAGAGAAAGCCCTACTAACGTCCTACTCCCAACAGAGGTAAGAGAAAGCCCTACTAACGTCCTACTCCCAACAGAGGTAAGAGAAAGCCCTACTAACGTCCTACTCCCAACAGAGGTAAGAGAAAGCCCTACTAACGTCCTACTCCCAACAGAGGTAAGAGAAAGCCCTACTAACGTCCTACTCCCAACAGAGGTAAGAGAAAGCCCTACTAACGTCCTACTCCCAACAGAGGTAAGAGAAAGCCCTACTAACGTCCTACTCCCAACAGAGGTAAGAGAAAGCCCTACTAACGTCCTACTCCCAACAGAGGTAAGAGAAAGCCCTACTAACGTCCTACTCCCAACAGAGGTAAGAGAAAGCCCTACTAACGTCCTACTCCCAACAGAGGTAAGAGAAAGCCCTACTAACGTCCTACTCCCAACAGAGGTAAGAGAAAGCCTACTAACGTCCTACTCCCAACAGAGGTAAGAGAAAGCCCTACTAACGTCCTACTCCCAACAGAGGTAAGAGAAAGCCCTACTAACGTCTACTCATACTAAAAGCCCTTACTAACGTCCTACTCATACTAAAAGCCCTACTAACGTCCTACTCATACTAAGCCCTACTAACGTCCTACTCATACTAACGTCCTACTCATACTAAAAGCCCTACTAACGTCCTACTCATACTAAAAGCCTACTAACGTCCTACTCCCAACAGAGGTAAGACACACTGTCATATTACAACTTCATTTAAAGTTAAAGGGAATACCGTAGTTCAACATTTCACATTTTTAGCTTTTTTCCCTTGCTCAAGAAAAGTTGAACAAAACTGTTCCTGTAAAATGCATCTGTTTTTGCTATAAAATGGACAAACATAATAATAGTTTAAGTATATTGATATCACTGCAGTCTATTCTGTATATTTTTCCAACATGAATTTTTTTTAGAATGGTGCCTCTTTTTCCTGTATCGTGTAACAACTTAATTTAAAGTAACAGTGTCATGATTTTGGTTATAGTTCATTGTTTGCAAATTTAGTGACATGGCTAAACAAACATTTATTTATTAGTTACACGGCTATGTGCCTGTCCAGTAATGGAAATAAATAATGCTGACAGGGAAGTATAGCTATTGGATCTGGCATTGATTTGACTAGTCTGATATCTGACAGATTTAATAATGGACTCTTGTACATTGTTGAAGTCCAAAAAGATCAAAATTAATGCAGAACTAGGGGTACACTCACTGCTTTCACCGCCATAGTCAATTCTGTATTTTTCCAAATATGAAAACATTTCCAAAATGGTGCCTCTTTCTGTAACCAACTTTGACTGTGTATACATGTTACAAATGCCAGCCAGCCATTGATAAAACAATATTTTTTTTTCTTGAAGTATATACAGTATTCTTATATAATATAATAATAGTAATATATAAAATATGTTCTTGAGCTTGCTATCATATCCTCTGATCTTATACGTAGGATCGTTTAATATTTTCTCTTCATTTGAATAGGCCCCTCAAAGTGTACAGGTGAAACTCGAAAAATTAGAATATTGTGCAAAAGTTCATTTATTTCAGTAAATTCAACTTAAAAGGTGAAAATATTATATTATATAGACTCATTACATGCAAAGTGACATATCTCAAGCCTTTAGTATTCGTTATAGTTTTGATTATTATGGCTTACGGCTTATGAAATACCCCAAATTCAAAATCTCAGAAAATGTGTTCAGTCATAGTAAAACAGCCCTGACAACCTCTCTAAACAAAAACCCTGACAACTGACACATTCGAATGTTTGTTCAAAACGTCTCTCCAAAACTATTTAGTGAAACATTTTCCCCCCGGTTTATGTCACATCATCATTATGACATATTGTAGTAATGGTTTGTTTTGACACTGAGTTTTGGCCTCAAACCTCACACACACATACCACACACACTCTCAACACCAACCACACACACACCAGACAACTCACACACACACACACACACACACACACACACACACACACACACACACACACAACACACACACACACACACACACACACCACACACACACTCACACACACTCACACACACACACACACACAACAAACACACACACACTGCCTTCCACCCTCCATTAGTATATTGTCGAGCGTGATCCAGAGAATACAGTGAGTGTGCGTGGCGTGGTGTGTGTGTGTGTGTGTGTGTGGTGTGTGTGGCTGTGTGCGTGCGTGTGTGTGTATGTCTAAGCATGTTTAGCAGTTTTGTGTGTGTGTGTGTTGTGTGTGTGTGTGTGTGTGTGTGTGTGTGTGTGTGTGTGTTGGTGTGGTTCGGGTTGGTGTTGTGAGTGTGTGAGCTTGGTGCTATAAGTCCAGCCCTCTTCTAGCTAGCTCTAACAAATGCATT
>CM047509.1:29882383-29884883 GCA_026122265.1 Ammodytes dubius
CTCTCTCTCTGTCTCTCTCTATCTCTCTCTCTCTGCATGTCTCTCTCCCTCTCTCTTTTGCTCTCTCTCTTCCTCTCTCTCTTCTTCCCCCTCTATCTGTCTCTCTCTGTCTCTCTCTCTATCCCTCTCTCTCCCTCCCTCCTCTCTTTCTCTCTCTCTCTCCTCTCTCTCTCTCTCTCTCTCTCTCCCCATCTCTCTCTCTTTCTCTCTCTCTCTCTCTCTCTTTGCTCTCTCTGTCTCTCCCTCTCTCTCTACCTCTCTCTCTGCATGTCCTCTCCCTGTCCCTCTCTCTCTCTGTCTCTCTCTCTCTCTCTCTCTCTCAGAGGAAAACAGCTGTTGTTGAAACGTTACTTTTTTCCCATCATGCCTTGGGGCCTGTGATGGACAGCGGTCTGCTCTTGGCTTGGACTGCGTTGTAGGATGCAGTTTATGGGCCAGAACACAGCGAGGGGCGTTGTGTGTGTGTGTGTGTGTGTGTGTGTGTGTGTGTGTGTGTGTGTGTGTGTGTGTGTGTGTGTGTGTGTTGTGTGTGTGTGTGTGTGTTCTTCTGTGTGTGTGTGTGTGTGTGTGTGTGTGTGTGTGTGTGTGTGGTGTGTGTGTGTGTGTGTGTGTGTGTGTGTGTTCATCTGTGTGTGTGTGTATGTGTGTTCTTCTGTATGTGTGTGTGTGTGTGCATGTCCCTGTGTGTGTGTGTTCATCTGTGTGTGTGTGTGTGTTCTTCTGTATGTGTGTGTGTGTGTGTTCATCTCTGTGTGTGTGTGTGTGTGTGTGTGTGTGTGTTCATCTGTACATCTGTATATGTGTATGTGTGTGTGTGTGAGTGTTCTTCCGTGTGTGTGTGAGTGTTCTTCTGTGTCTTGTGTGTGTGTGTGTGTGTGTGCATGTCCGTGTGAGTGTTCTTCCGTGCGTGTGTGTGTGTTCTTCTGTATCTGTGTGTGTGTATGTGTGTGAGTGTTCTTCCGTGTGTGTGTGTGTGAGTGTTCTTCCGTGTGTGTGTGTGTGTGTGTGTGTGTGTGTGTGTGTGTGTGACCCCTTTGACCTCGTAGTGAAATCGTCAGGGGAGGGGACCGGCTCTTAACCTCCTAAACCCACTTTCCCCGTTCACCCTCACACTCTGTTTACTTTCAATTAGGAATTCATCCACTGTGTTTGTCTTTCTGTCCAACGGTCGTAAATGAGACCTGTCACACTGCATAGACTTTAAAGATTTTTTTTTTCTTTTTTATGTTAAAATGATACAGCTTGCTTTTAACGCGTGTGATGTTCTTACTGTTTGCAACAGGAGAAGTGCATAGGTCTACATCTTTTTTTTTTTAAGATAATTTTTTTTTGTAATTTCAAGCTTTATTTGATTGATTGATTGATTGATTGATTGATTGATTGTCTTTATTTCGAACATGCAAGCAATACAAAAATAGATGAATAAATAAACAAACAAAAGCAAAAAATAAATAAATGGAATTTAAAAAAAACAAAAAAAAAACAGACACACTTTCTACATGCTCGAAAGGGGGTAGGAGGAAGTAAAAAACGTATCTTATATCTTATATTTGATAGTACATACTTTGCTCCTAAAGGTAGAAATAGCCTTAGAATAGAAACTAGGCCTTTAATTATTAATTATTATTTAGGAAATACACATAATATAATTAATGCCCAATGGGCTTAAAAACTTATAAAGTTTTATGTTAAAAAGATCAACTTTAATTTCAACAATTTTGATAATCAATTAATAATTTTCTGGTTCAAGCTCCTTATATCTGAATATATTATCATACAACTAAAATGTACAGTATGTGTTTCCGGAAAAAAAAAATGTAGCCTACATGTCAGCTTGTGCTTTGAAAAAATTGTAGTGCTTTGAAAAAATTGTACTGTATATTATTTTATTTAATTTTATAGTTGAAAAATCATCTTCCATTTGCAGGCCTCTACTCGATGTGAAAAAATAAACTATTTACATATATGAACTTTTAAACTGTTAAATTGTTCCTGGCTGTATTATTTTATTTTATTTTATTTTATTTTATAGTTGAAAAATCATCTTCCATTTGCGATGTGAATTTCTCCTAGCTGTCTGTCAGCTCATTAACACTTCCTCAGACTATAATCTCCTCAGCAGATGTCCGACCTTCAGCCTCTCCAGAGTTTAAATAACTCTCTATCATCTGTATCATCACTTCAGCTCCAGCAGTTTGTCTTTACAATTATGAGTTACTTTGAGGCGTCCCGGCAGCCATTTAGAAAGGAAATAAAAAAAAGACATAACAAGGCCTCTGATCCTAACCCCTCTCTGTGTGGTGGTGTGTGTGTGTGTGTGTGTGTGTGTGTGTGTGTGTGTGTGTGTGTGTGTGTGTGTGTGTGTGTGTGTGTGTGTGTGTGTGTGTGTGTGTGTGTGTATGTGCGCGTGTGCGTGTGTCTCTCTCTCTCTCTCTCTCTCTATCTCACTCTGTGTGTGTGTGTGTGTGCGTGCCTCTCTTTCTCTCTCTCTCTCTCTCTC
>CM047509.1:29889883-29932383 GCA_026122265.1 Ammodytes dubius
TCTCTCTCTCTCTCCCTCCCTCCCTCCATCCCTCCCGCCCTCCCTCTCTCTCTGTCTCTCTCTCCCTCTATTGATCGCCTGGTTAGACGGATATGGCCTTCACCTTTTACATGGAATCCTAATAGGCTCCGAGGGGGATTCTGCCCCCGGGGGGTTTTAGCTTAATGGAAGGAGGAGATGTCACTCAAAGAAACACAATCAATGACACACACAGTCAATAGGAATTAGATTTATGTCTCTAATGTAAAAGAAAGCACAAATAAACAAACCAACAGTCATTTCAGACTTGGCACGTAATGGCTGCCATTTAACAGAGTTATTTGTGTGATGAAGCAAATTGGTTAGGTTGTCGGTATTTTATTTGTAATCAGACAGGTGTAAATTATGCTTGTTAACATTAACATGGAATACATAAACCTATCTTGATTTTGATTTTTGATTTTTTTAAATTAAAGGTGCAGTGTGTAATATGACATCATCAAGAAAGTGCTACAAAGTTCTAGAATGCAACGCTCCCTGGATAACCCCCAACCCTTTCGAATAATAACAGAAGCTACAGTGGCCTTCAAGGACAAGAACAATTCTAAATTTTAAACAATTTACCTGATGACATTCCAACTATGACACTTTCAAGATGGCGGCACTAGGCCTTGGTCCAAAATATGCAGAAATATGGACATATATGAGACCCTTTCTAAGGAAAAATTAAAATAATAAAAAAAAAATGTTCAGCTATTATGCACTAAATTAAATGTACTGATGGATATTATAATTACTTTCTACAAAATCTGCTAGGAAATAAAACCCAAAATTCTACACACTGCAGGTTTAAGCTCTTATAATCATGAATAAAAAAAGAGAAAATATTTGCGACTAGTTTGATTTGATACAGTGAGTCTTTATCACTGAAAATGACATCAGTTATTTAAAAAATGAATCTCTACATATCACAGCGGTCATAGGCCTTCTTAGACCATGAGGCTAATTGTTTATTTATACTTTACAACCTCCTCCCCGCCACATGTCCAAGTGTCCCTGGGCAAAGAGACACTGAACCCCACATTGCTCCCGATGGTTCAGAGAGCGCCTTGCATGGCTGCTACTGCCATCGGTGTGTGAGTGTGTGAATGGGTGAATGTGGTAAGAAATGTAAAGCGATTTGGGGCTGAGAAAATCGGCTAAAAATCGCTATATAAGTCAAGTCCATTTACCATTTTAGTTTGATTTGTTTAAAGGGTAAAGGGAGGAAACGATGCATATTTCTAAAGAGAATTTACAGATGCAAGAAAAGGATGTTTACGTTGTAATAATTGGACTCTTCACCCGGTGTATTTTGTACAAATTAAACCTACTTTGATGATTCCTCGACCCATAAGACAATAAGAATAACCCAGACCATCACTACACATATCCACAAAACGCCCCATGACAACTCACTGTCAAGAAGAAGATGAAAACATGACATGAAATACAGACATCCCTTCACATCACCATCAGAGAAAAAGGCTTGTGAATGAAGATCATAATTGCACGGCGGTTATAAATATATATATATATATCAGCACAAACCCCTGTGTGTGAGCGTACGAATGTGCCCTGCTCACTGGCTCGAGGGCAGATCGCATCAGCAGTGGTGAGGAAAAGCTGTGAATGCCTGAATGCACCGGACTAGTTCACCGACACACACACACACACACACACACACACACACACACACACACACACACACACACAAACACACACACACCTATATAAAATGCCTATTTTTTAGTATATCAGGCCCCAGAACACCTGAGAGAGAGAGAATGAAGGAGGCAAGAGGAGGGAGGAGAAAACAAGGCGGGAGCCGTAACAGTACGTTCTCATTTTTATGAACTTAATGCAGACACTCAGGAAATTGTTAACGCAACAGAAATAATGTTTGATGACTGCAGTTTTTTTTTTACAGCTTTTAAGGCCAGTCACAGCATTTGCAGCTTTCCCGGAAAACCAAAGTAGCCGGGCAATGTTGGATGTAGGTGATGCCGCTGGCACCACAGTTGTAGAAAGAACCTGGAGCATCTGGTTTGGCATATTGCCCCGCGGTCTTGTCAGCACAGAAGTTGTCTGGTCTGGGTGTCACTGGAAGATATTTGGAAATAAGTAAATCATTAGAAGTGTATACAATCAGAATGAACCAAAGGTCAAACAGTGAATGCTGTGGGGATTATGACAAAGTATTTTAACCATCAGTATATGATTTCTACTCACCCGAGGCTAAAAGAGAGCGGAGATGGCTGATGAGGGGGTAGTTTCCTTCTTCACAGAACTGACCATTAAAGTCATCTAGATCCAGAGCCCAGACAAAGGCTCCACCAAATCGGTTGTCTTTTAGGTAACGCACCTTATTAAACAACAACAGCAACGTGTTAATTTTATCGTTGTATTTAACTTAACTTTAGAATTGAGCCGCATTCTTATAAAAGAAACAAATGACTACCTTAGCCTCATAGCTGTCCTTGTTGTCATATCCGACCCACTCATTTTTTTCAACGGCATATGGAACTTTTTGGTCCTCAATCAAGTGGATACTTGCCCCTTGAAGAAAAGGGCATATCTAAAAGAGACAATTAAAGTTTAAATTTCAATCAAACAATGTATTAAAGTTCCTTGTGATAACTTCATAACAAAACAGTTTTTTTATTTTCATCCCTAACTAATAGTTAGAGAGTGAGATAAATAGTTGCACCTCATAATAGGACAAGAAGCCAGGCCGCCTTGTAAACACACCAGCAGCAGCCGGACCACTGGCTGGTGCTCCAACCTGACTGTATTGGGTAGACAGTTGAAATGTTGTCCCATATGTAGCAAAGCCCATATTCAGCTTCTCTACAGGTGTTCCCTTGTCCCGCCAATACCTCATGGCAAAGTCCTGAAATTTGAAAAAAAGAGATCAAACTTCCTTTTAAAAGTAGTGCAGATTTTAACTTTTTCCAAAAATCAGTAAACGAAAATGCTCGTAAATTCTTGTCCCCATGAGGAATTCTGAGGAATTACAACAACACTGTCGTCGGCACATCTACATGAGGCAAGCCGTTGGTGATCATGCATGGTGATCGTTGATATTTATCAACAAACAATGTAGTAACATGCTTCATGAACATTCTGATACATTTTCTAAGTCTGTGTCCATTGCACTTTTTTGCATATTGCAAGTATTCATACATCCACTTTTCCACCTCTGCTGAGCATCATGGACGTTGGAAGTAGGGGTGCGGGGGGTGCGGCCGCACCCCCCCTCACCACCGCCTGCACCCCTCTCCGCCCCCCTACACTTTGCCCTGTGCTCCCGCGATTGCTCTGTAAACAATCTCATAGCCTAAGTCCTCTCTTTCCCATCTCCTGCTCCCTCACATCAACTTGACAGAGCATAACACTATAATATATATAGTTTATAGGCTATACAGTATACTATGTAGGCTAGATTACATATGCCCGTCGCATTTCTTCACCGTGCCCAGGACGAGATTACGGTTGTGCCCCGCCTTCCCATGCGCACTTCGGTAGGTGAGAGTGCTGAGGGGCGCGCACTAATGAGCATTAGGTTATCATTAAAAATCCAGTCTGCTAAGCGCCCTGCCACAGGGGGGAGAGAGAAAGAGAGAGAGAGACGCGCTGACAGGATGCAACGTTCACCTGCGCACCTGCTCCTCCAAGGTGTGTGCCGGTATCGTGCCAAGTTACCGCTGATAAGAATTGTGTCCCCGCCGGCCGGTGAGCGCGCATGCATCAAGTAAAGGCGAACATATTAACACTTCATAAGGTCGTAAAAAAGTCGGGTCGTCTTATATTCGGGGTCTAGTATTCGGCGTCCAGTAATGGACTGCCCGTTACCAGAGCGGTCATTCAGCTTCAGGGCCTGTGTCCAACTTGTGTTTATTTTATTTTTTCGGGTGGAACAGTCATTATGTTGCGAGTCAACGTATCAGAGGCAGGAATCGGCTGTGCGATGGACTTTTGCTGTGGCTTGCACTGCTGAGGAGAGATTGCCAACTGCGCTGTCCTTTTACGCACCAGCAGGGCCGCCGTAATGTTAAGATTTCATAATTTGCTTCAACGCCCTTATGATAATAAGAATGAGAGGCTTCATTAAAACGCTGTCCATGCGCTGTCTATGCGGTCGTTGTGATTGTAACTTTGTCGGCTGTAAACTGAAACTAACGGAGATCGCGGAAGCTTTCCCCTCGACAACGTGACGTGCACACCCCGGTTATTATTCACCGATCACAGCGCCGGGGCTCAAGAATACAAATGTAGGCTATGCAGAAAAGGAACAAATTGGTGAATAAAAATTCACCAGAATGCAGGAAATTAAGCATTTAATGCTCAAAAAATTCTGGGGGAGTACCCCCAGACCCCCACTGTCACAATTGTTGTCATAACCCAATGTTTAATCAAAACCTACATCGTTCAAATTCAGGATAAAAAAAGGCTATAGGATACTTTGGAAAATTCATAAATGTTATTTGCTTTTATAGTTCGTTTTAATAGCTATTTTAGATATAAGTAGGCTATTTTATCATGGTTATAGATTGCTCATTTTACCAGTAGCCTACTGCTTTGTCTGATAGCGCTGCACCTCGGCCAATTTACAGCACCCCCCTCAGAAAGTAGTTCCAACGTCCCTGCTGAGCATACAATGTTTTGATCTTTTTTCTTGGATGTAAATTTACTTTTTCTTGAACAAAGCAAAAAGTTTGCAATCGCGGAAATGAGGGAAGCATTTTTTTTTTACAATTTGTTATGCAGCTAAATAAATTCCTCCCTATACTCACAGTATTTAAGTAAATGTTGTCTCCGGTGTCTTGGGATCCTTTGTATAAGGGGCTATGATGTCCTGTCACACTCTCCCAGGGGCCATGAAAGGCATGCGTCATCACATTAATGAAGTCCAGGTACCTGGCAAAATGCAAGAATCAAGTTCACCAAAACATGAGGACATCTAATCATGGGGATTATGTTGAGCAAAACATTTTAGTGTACTTTGCAATCTCTGCAATTTCATAACCAGCATCGATGGTTCGTTTGCCAGCATCCACAGCAGCAGAAATCAACAATCTGGCCGCCCAGTTGCAGTTCCCTCCGCCTCGTAGGCCTCTCGGAGTTCCTGTGCACCACAGAGTTGTTGAAAAGTCACGTCATGGCTCATGTTAAAAGTGCAGTGCGTAATATGACATCATCAAGAAAGTTCTACAAAGTTCTAGAATGCAACGCTCCCTGGGTAACCCCAACCCTTTAGCATAATAACAGAAGCTACAGTGGCCTTCAAGGACAAGAACAATTCTAAATTTTAAACAATGCACCTGATGACATTCCAACTATGACACTTTCAAGATGGCGGCACTAGGCCTTGGTCCAAAATATGCAGAAATATGGACATATATGAGACCCTTTCTAAGGGAAAAATAAATAATTCAAAAAAAAATTCAGCCATTATACACTAAATTAAATGTACTTATGGATATTATAATTACTTTCTACAAAATCTGCTAGGAAATAAAACCCAAAATTCTACACACTGCAGGTTTAATCATAAGTTCTAAACCAGCAAAAACAACTCTGAATCGAACCTTGCATAATAGAGTGAATCTTGGCTTGTATTCCGCAGCAATTCCTCTTTCATTATAGTATTCCCAGTCCAGGTCTAGTCCATCGAAACCATATTGTCTCAGTAGTTTGATAGAAGACTGGATGATTGTATTTCTGTTGGCCTTTGTCGACAACATTGAAGAAAAGCTGGGTAATATTTTGGGGAAAGAAAAACACTTTAAAAAAACATATTTTGTATGTATGTATCTTTATTGATATTTTTTTTTTTTTTTTTTTTATCTCACACTTGGGATCCAATGTTCCATCCTGCGACTCCCAACAGTGTTTTATAGATTCTGATTCCTGAGGGAATTTTAAAAATTAAGTTTGCGGCTGGTATTATTTTTTAAAACCATTTCGGAAGAGATACATGTTAGAAAATATTTGACTAACTTTTGTTTGAGTCCATTGAATGATTTATAGAGTGTGTCATCGTTCCATTGTGTCTGGACCAATTCATATGCCTCGCTGATGTCAGCATAGGCATAGATAAGGTGGGTACACAGCTTTGGATCAATATTAAGAGGCGTAAACTTCCCATTGCCAGGTCGGTACTGGGACCAGTTAGTGAAATAACAAACCAGTCTGGTAGCCGAGACTTAAAACAGAAGAACAGAAATTGTTTTATTCAAGGAATCCTCATCAACTCCACAAACATAACACACATAAACAATAACATATGATCGTATTTGATGGTCTGTTCAAAAGAGTATTTATATAACTTGTGAACTCACCCAAACTGCCAAGGTAAAGACAGAGACCTACAAAGTTAAGGATTTAGTTAGTGTAAAAAATGAGGTAAAAACACATCAATCAATCAAGATCAATTCCATGCTTTTAAATTGTGCCATACCTGCAATTAGAATTAGCTTGCTCATGGTCGTTGTGTTGGGTGGGATCTTGCCTTGCTCTCAATAGCCCCCTTTCCTTGTAGAGGGTTAGGGGTACAACCAAGGTAATCATTTACCGGGAATAAATGCCCGAGAGTATAGGTCACAAAGCTGTTGCCTCATCCAAGTAAGTCAAATAAGAGACAGACTAAAAAAGTAAACATTACTTAACATATTGAGTTAAAAAAAAATATTTTCTCTACTGCATAGTAAAAACAACGTTTGAGTAACCCTTTGAAATACATACATTCCATCAGTGCCGGCTCATACCATATTAGTGCCCTAGGCTAAATTGGGATTTGGCATATATACTGTCATGGCAATTGCACATTATCAATCAAAATGTGCTACATGAGCCCAATTCAGTATACTTTTTTTTTTACTATAATTTTCAACTAAGCATGACCATATACACTACTAAGTAATTAACTGATGATGTTGCTGACCAATGTCTGTTTATCCAACTTGAAACTAAGTGCACCGCTGTAGCCAGTTCTATCTCCTCACCTGTGAAGTCTCCTCAATACTCTCAGTGCTGCTGCCACCACTCAAAAATAATATGTAGATAAATAGTGAAAAACAGCATTTCAACTTACACAGTTTGGTCTGAAGAACAAGTCTAAGGTGTTTTGCCTCTTTCTGGTTGGTTTACTGGTTGGAGGACAGAAGCAAAACATACTAGTTGGTAAGGTGAATTATGCACGAGCTGTTTCCATTGTTAGAAATGATACAGACACTATTCTATTCAACAGGACCAACGTACTGTCGCCACCCCTGAATGGTCTAGCATGGCCTCATGAGTATAAAAAGACAAAACAAAAGATCAGCACACAGTCATGTGCATTTAACAAAGCAACATTTCAAACTAAAGTATTTGAAGTTTGATGTCTCAATCACGTACGAAATAGACTATTTGCTGTTTTAATGTGGTCCATTTAATTTCTGCACCTTGGTTTGGATTCAACCACTCTGGACGAAAGCAGTAATTAAATTCCCAATTTATTATAGTCCACATTATATTACTGAACTTATTTTGCATTACGATTTAAAAAACCTAGTTGAATCATGATCATAAGGCACCAGTATATGCCTTTAAATCGACACATGCAATGGTTATATTTATCAAGTTAGAGTGTCACCTTCTGACCAGTCTACGGTACTGTAGTGAACATTGTTGCTGTTGAGTGCAGCTTCATCATTATCAGCTACACTGGGGGTGGTAGGATGGCCTAGAGGTAAGGTGGCTGACCAGTAACCATGAGGTCGCTGTTTCGATCCCCGGCACCGGACAGGAGGGTGTGAGTCGTAAAACTAGCAGAGGCTGGTATTGTGTCTATGGTGCCCACCATCTCTACCATTGTGTCCTTGAGCAAGACACTTAACCCCAAAACTGCTCCAGGGGCGCTGTACTGCGACTGACCCTGCACTCTGACCCCCTCCGAAGTGTGGTAACTTGAGAGGGGATATGCGAAAAGACTAATTTCAATGTGCCTCGTGTACAACTGACAAATAAAGATAACTTAACTTAACACCCAGTGGGCGTACTAATATAGGAAGCAAATATTGACTGACAGCTGGCAAGAAGTGATAGTGATACACCGCTTTCATCTTTTTCATATTATCTCCATAAAAGTAGATGTGAAGGGTAATATTTATTTTATTACCTTGACTTCAAAGCTCTGCCTGTTATCAGACTCAACCCACTCAATTCCCTCTAAAGGCACATGACACCATTTGCTCATCAAACCAATGAATAATGCCTCCTTGGAGAAAAAGTGCAAATGTGTAGAAACGGAAGGAAAATGACTATTGAACTATCCTCAATGCGATTTGTGATTTTTTAGTTTGAAAGATCCTTCTATGTTGGGTTTGTGTTGATTAATAAGTCTACATCAAATTAAATTTTGTGTTGTATTAAACTGTCAGTGTTGCTCTCAGACATTTATGGTAGTTGACATGCGGATGGACTGGATTTGTCAAGGGTATATCTCACCACATGAAAGTAGATGTTGTCACCAAACTTTTATCCTGTAATATGTAAACCCCTTAAATAGGGGTGTGAGATATTCATCCTCTACGATAATATCTTAAAAAATATTGCAAAATAACAATATCAAGGAGGCTAGGCTTACATCACTTATTTAAAAGAAACAACAACAAAAACATTTTAAAGCCAACCTTATCGGAGGGACTTTGCAGTGAATGGAGGAAGGAGACAGACTAACAGAAAGAGGGAGGGAGAGAGGGCTTTACTTCATAAGAGTTTTTTTTTTACTCACCAACAGAAACGCTCTCATTAATCCCTGCTGCTGTCTGCTCCAGTACGTGAGGGTCTTACCCAATAAAGATGAGCTGTCTTAAGGTGGAGCAGCTACTTAACACAATGTGCTGCCTGACTCGGTCAGGAGAGTAGCCTATCAGTGCAGTAACCCCTCCCCCAACATTGCCCAACCCTGAAGTTAATAAAAGAGACCTGTTTTTCTTGAATACGTTGTTTCTATTACCTAAGTACTGATATCTAACATGCTTTACACTAATTGACTGCACCAAATATTGCACTTTTTTGTATTTCTGCACATGAAATTAAATCATTTGAAATCTTTTGGTGGTATTGTTGAAATAAATAACACTTAAAAAAAAACCATCAACAACACATTCTTCACAAACAAATGAAAAAAGGCGGTTCTCTACCTGAATAACCAAACCAACCTACCCTTCAAAACTATAAAGTTGGCCTATGTTTGGTTCCAACATTTAGGCTTAGTTCATTCTGCTCTCATCACTGCAAAAGCACTGAAATCATTACAAAAAAAGTTCTTAATCTTTGAACTCAAATCTGTTCCTTCAATTATTTCCAACTTCTTTGTGCCTTGTGTCTTTCTTTGCATTAAGAACTTTTTAAGGTCTATTTTTATTTTTTATTTTTAGAAACAATACAGAAAGCAGGACCTGGGTGGTTACAATGATTAAAACAGGATGATGCTGCTCGTCAGCTTCATTGTGGTATGACCCGGCTGGTTGGTCGATTGGCCAGGTTTCTGAAAAACTGGTCAGACCTGGCTGGCCGTGTCAACCTGAAGACTTATGTCAAAGCATTCAACTGTTTTTGGGTGTGGTTGTGAAAAGTATTTGGACCCCATGAAAAAACAGGTTGGGTACCTTTTGTAGTGCTTCTACATTATTATAAACAGGACAGGCTAGTTACTCTGTCATTGTTCTGAGTCTACAGGTTTAAATTATCTCTTCCCATAAAGTACATTTTTGTGAAAAAGAATTTCCCTTTGGGGACTATAACTTCTAAAGGCTTTGACATAAGTCTTCAGGTTGACACGGCCAGCCAGGTCTGACCAGTTTTTCAGAAACCTGGCCAATCGACCAACCAGCCGGGTCCTACCACAATGAAGCTGACGAGCAGCATCATCCTGTTTTAATCATTGTAACCACCAAGGTCCTGCTTTCTGTATTGTTTCTAAAAATTAAAAATTAAAATAGACCTTAAAAAGTTCTTAATGCAAAGAAAGATACAAGGCACAAAGAAGTTGGAAATAACTGAAGGAACAGATTTGTGTTCAAAGATTAAGAACTTTTTTGTAATGATTTCAGTAATGTTTTCAGTAATTTTGCAGTGATGAGAGCATAATGAACTAAGCCTAAATGTTGCAACCAAATATAGGCCAACTTTATAGTTTTGAAGGGTAAGTTGGTTTGGTTATTCATGTAGAGAACCGCCTTTTTTTTCTTTTTTGTGTGAAGAATTTGTTGTTGATGTTAATTTTTAAGCGTTATTTATTTCAACAATACCACCAAAAGATTTCAAATGATTTATTGTCATGTGCAGAAATACAAAAGAGTGCAATATTTGGTGCAGTCAATTAGTGTAAATGTATCTTATACCAGAAACTAGTAGCATAGAAAACGTGCAAATTGTGAAAAAACTTTTAGATTGCTTTAGTGGATACTAAAGAAGAACAATGTCTCTGTGTGGACTGATTATTTTGCAGAGATCTGCTGATCTGTTAAGCAATTGTGTGAGTGGGTATTCAATATAAATTGGTATGCTGGGTTAAGGCTGGGCTAAGAAAACTTGCTCCAATGCTTCATACAACTATTAAATAAACGTAAAAGTCGATCTGAATACTAAGTTGAGTTTTTTTATTAGTCAATTACAAAAGGCTACATTGAAATATGTCTTTTCCATAGATAGTAAATAATATAGATGTAGCGTCCAGGCTGACCTCAGTTATTCACACGGCATCCAATAATCCTGGTTTGTGCGCGTCGCCATCTTGTGAGATTTTTACTCCGCCTCACTCCTCTTGTCGAAAAGGGGAATCGACGTCACGTCGGGGGGAGGGAGATAGCTGACGTATACCTCCGAGGCAAAGTGAGGGACAACGGGCGGAGAGCTGTCACTCAAGAGATCGCGCCAATACATTTTAACCTCCAAAAGAATAAAAACTAGCGTGGGCCAAAAAAATTCACCCCCCTCAGTGTTGTCATGGAGATATGACCTAAACATACAGACTAAAATGGTTTTGTGGCCCAGGCTGTAAATAGGTTTAATAAGACTTTGAAAACGGCCTATCTAACAAGTGAGTCAAAGAAAAACTGCTCGTCTTGGCGCCACCCCCAGTGGCACTTTCTGGTTACTACAGTTGTAGGTCACTTCCTTATTGGATGCCGGTAAAAATCGCTGAGGTTGGGGCTTGGTCTTTTCACATATCCTCTCTCAAGTTACCACACTCCAGAGGGGGTCGGAGGGCAATGCATAGTCATGGTATGCATTGATTTACTCCTTTCACATTGCATTAGTACTGCTCTGGCTGCACTTTGGATTAGTAGTTCTTCTGTGCACCAAAATACTTTCATATTAAAATGTATGTTTATCAGTGCAACAATTTATGTTAATTTGTGCCAGTTTAGCATTCACAAATATTTGTGTTTTTTTTATATTGTTATAGTATTTTACATACATTTAAGCCTATGTCTTTGTTAGAGAACACAATTAAAACTCGATACACAATGTTTATGCAACATAGGCCCCAATTGTAAAGTCACAGCGATGTTTTTGGATTCTGGGCTTCTATTTTCGGAAAAACATTGGATTCACCCTTAACTATTGACCTTAACTGTTTATTTTTTGTTTTTTTTAAGATATTGTTTGGGCATTGTTATGCTTTATTGATAGAGAGACAGAGGTGAAATGGGGCAGAGAGGGGAGTGACATGCAGAGAACGACCGCGGGCGGGAATCGAACCCGGATCTGCTGCTGGGCCCAGCCCGGGGGGGGGGGGGACGCCCTACCAACTGAGCTAAGGGCGCCCCCTCCTTAAAGACCTACTTCACCAGTGGAAATATGAATGTGTATTGAACTCTGAGATCCTATGTAGTATAAATGTGCAAACATTTTAGAAATCGGGGCGACCGTGGCTCAGTTGGTAGAGCGGGTTGGCCAATGATCAAAGGGTTGGTGGTTCGATCCCCGCCCGGCCACCTGTGTCATGGTTGTTGTGTCCTTGGGCAAGACACTTCACCCACCTTGCCTGGTGTGAATGTGTCTGACTGCTGTATGTTTGAGGTGGTGGTCGGAGGGGCCGTTGGCGCGGAATGGCAGCCACGCTTCTGTCAGTCTGCCCCAGGGCAGCTGTGGCTACTATGGTAGTTTACCACCACCAGTATGACTGTGTGTGAATGAATGGAACCTGGAACCCTGTAAGCGCTTTGAGTCCTTAGGTAATAAAGCGCTATATAAATACTAACCATTATTAAATCGGTTCATCCTGGCCTAAGAAAAGGCAGAAAGACTGTCTAACCCTACATTTTCCCACGTGTGACATCATCACACATGGTAAAATGTAGGGTTAGGATTAACAGGACAGCTGGGCCAAGGGAAGCCTGAGGGAAGAAAAACCTAATTGATTATATTATGTGTGACATCACATCTGGGCAAACTGTAGGGTTAGATAGTGAGACCATAAAACACTCTTTCTGCCTTTTCTCAGGCTAGGATGAACCGATTTCTAAAATGTTTGCACATTTATACTACATAGAATCTCAGCGTTCAATACACCTTCATATTCCCACTGGTGAAGTAGGCCTTTAAAGCTGACTGCTGGTCAAATATGTCAGACAGTTGAGCTGTTGGAATTATGGGCAGTCCCCCCTTAGAATGCGGTAATAGTAAACATTTAAAAATTCACAGTTTAGTTCGTTCTTTGCTGAGATGAAACGTGCCCGAACTGACAGTTGGAATAATCCTACAATGCGTATTGTTAAATCAGTGAATTTTTTTTTTATCTGATTCAGAGCTTTTGTTTATGAACTGCTCAAACGACAACCGATGTTTCAAAGTGTAGAAGTAATCTCGTAAAGTCAAGTGCCCGTTTTTTTAGGGAGTGAGGCTGTTGTTGAAACACTTTGACATGAACAGTTTATTCCTGTCGCAGGCGTCGTGTCTGACAATGTCTTTTATAATATTTGTCTATTTTGTCTGTATTTTAAAGAAATAAAGTATTTGCCATCAGCACTATTGTTTTTTGTTTTATATGTGTGTTGAAAAAAATAGATCTGCTATAAAAAAAGACTTATGGTTCCTCCTAACTTAAGTCTATTCAGTTATCTGCTGCTTTACTTGCTACTGCAACACCTTCTTTATTTCAATAAAGTTTTGCAACACAAATCAGTTTTAATAAACACTAAGTTATGTTTCCCCTCCAAAATATTTATCCAACATCATTATGATTCACATTAATCATATTCAGTGTGCCGATACATCAGACTAAAAACCTAAGACTAGAACAGATAAATGATCAAAATGTAGCGTACTACTGCTGTTGATGTAGTGAATATAATGGGCCTGTAGATCCTTGTCCTTCTAAAGACCTATGTCTAAGAATACAAACTCTGCCCCACGTTGCAAACCATTTGTTTTACATTTTGCAAGCAAACAATCGTTAACTAACATTAAATAATTAAGTCAATTTTTTTTTTATTATTTTTATTGTGAGTATACAGTGCTGTGTGAAAGTTTGTGAACCCCTTAAGCCTTTTAGAATGTTATTCATTTTAACCATTATTAATTCATTTTTATCAATACCAGTATTTTTTATATGAAATAACAGATGTTTGTTTATCAATTCAACATTTTTATTTTCCGGAAATCAACTGTTAAAACAGATAAAACAAATTATTTGACAAATGTTGTATCTGCAAAAGTTTGTGAACCCTGAGCTGCATTGCTTAAATGGAGCAGGTAAACACAATCAGATGGGCCAAACTGAGTGATGAAATGGACCAATGTAGTGAGAGATCTTTGGGGAAGAAATTGGGCGGCACTAGATAAAACAGAGATCAAACCAGGTCAGTTTAGGCTCACCAAAGTGAACCCATACAGGTCAGACATGCTAAAAGTGAAAAAAATCTCAGAGGATCTCAGGAATAGAGTTGTGATGCTGCACATTTGTCTGGGGACAGCTATAAATTAATAAAAAAAAGTTTGAGCTCCATCGGTCCACCATGAGGCAAATCATCTACAAATGGAGAGCTTTAAGAGTGACTGAATATCTGCCTAGAAGTAGACTTCCTTCAAAAATATCCATAAGCACCACAAAAAAAGTTATTTTTCAGTTAAAAGCCAACCCAAATATTACATCTAGTGATTTGCAGACCTCTCTTGCAGCATCTGGGACAGATGTGCATGGTTCCACAATAAGAATAAGAATAAGAATAAGTCAACATGGCTTTCAAGGGAGGGTTGCTGAAGAAGCCTCTACTCTCAAAAAAGAACAAAAGTGCTTGTCACAACTTTGCCAGAGAGCACCTGGAGATACCTGAAGTCTTTTCTGTGGACAGATTAGTCCAAAATTGAACTGTTTGGTCACAACCAAAACCGCCATGTTTGGGCAAAAACGCAACTCTGCCTACCACCAAGAGAACCTTCTCCCAAGTGAAGAACGGTGGTGGCAAATGGTCTGCAAATCTCCAGATGTAATGGTGGGTTGGCTTTTACTTGAAAAATCCCTTTTCTTGTGGCGCTTGAGGCTATTGTTGAAGGAAGTCCACTTCTAGGCAGATGTTCAGTCACTCTTAAAGCTCTCCATTTGTAGATGATTTGCCTCACGGTGGAGCTCAAACTTTTTTATATTAATTCATAGCTGTCCCCAGACAAATGTGCAACATCAAAACTCTATTCCTGAGATCCTCTGAGATTGTTTCCCCTTTGAGCATGTCTGACCTGTATGGGTTCAGTTTGGTGAGCCTAAATTGACCTGGTTTTATCTTTGTTTTATCTAGTGCCGCCCAATTTTATTCCCTGAAGATCTCTCATTACAATGGTCTATTTCATCACTCGATTTGGCCCACCTGATTGTGTTTACCTTGCTCGATTTAAGCAATGCAGCTCAGGGTTCACAAACTTTTGCACATACAACATTTGTCAAATCATTTGTTTTATCTGTTTTAACAGTTGATTTCTGGAAAAGAAAATTTTTGAATTGATAAACAAACATCTGTTATTTCATATAAAAATACTGGTATTGATAAAAATGAATTAATAATGGTTAAAATAAATAAAATTCCAAAAGGAACACTACACTGTATATAACAGTATTGGCTAAATTTAGGCTAGCCAAAGCTAATCCAGGATGGATCCGTAGACCTCCACCTCGCAGAGTTGCAGGTACTCCGCTCTTCCAGGGATAACTATGGTAACATAGCGTCCATCCATCCCGTTACACTGGAATTCAGCAAGACCACCTGCCGGGATGCTTGTGATCACAGCACACCTGTTAGAGGAAGAAGTATCAGCAAATGTCGGTTGAATAAATAACCCTTTATTTTTACCACACTCCCGAGTCTAATTTGATTAAGAATTTGATTCATTGAGAGCGACATTGTGTTTGTACGGTATTCAATTATTTCTTGATAATGCCCACTGTAAATAAATAAACTGTTATGGACTGCTATGGACCTACAGACATTGTTCTGATCTATCACTCCCTGTCATATCAATCCGCTGACAGACGTTTACAGGCAGTAAGGCCGACCACTTCTACAAAAACAAAGTAATACTGTGTTATAAGCGGGATATATATAACGTGAAATATTATTTGGTTCATAGTTCTAACCTAGTTCCAATTTACTAACTTTTTTTTGAATACAAATACAATAAAGAGCTGTGGATCACCTGGGATTGTCGTTGCCGTGGTTGTCAAGGGAATTTCCGATGCGGATCTCGGCTCCGTTGAGTCGTTCTGAAGCCAACGCTCTGTTGACTATCTTAACAGAAAACACTTTATGGATTTTGCGCAGATCCAGTCGCCACCAAGGGTTCATTTCGCTCTTTGTGATACTGCAAGACCCTAATTCAAAGTTGCTGGCACGGTTCCCATCAATCGCATTGTAAGCAATGCCACTTGGATACAATGACGATTGTGAGGCTTTACCTTGGAGTGCCAGGTTTTCTCCTGCGGACAACAACAATGAAATAAAAAATGAGAACAGTACAGTAATTAAACAAACATCTCTGAGATAGAACATTGTTCGGGTCAGATACGCACCAGTTGGGGCACGGTACCCATAGACCTCCACTTCACAGAGTGTAAGAATCCTGTTCGAACCAGGAAGGAGCACAGTCACGTAACGTCCCTCCACACTACTATTGAAAGTCAGATCGAATGAAACCCCAGCTGGAATTTCAGAAATCACACCAGCCCTTTAAGAGAGAAAATAGGAGAGAACACAGCTTATAAGTGATGTGCAATATCTACATCAGACAGCAGCGTCAAAAAGAAACGGGTACTTTAGGGGGAAACGAAGTGATGAATATAAATGAGCCGTTAAACTTCTCTGGAAGAAATTAAGTTACATAATTTAACTCTGTTACTTTTAGCGTATATCTTATAACTAACAATATAAACTCACCGTGGGTTTGTAAGGCCATTGTCTACTAAAGAGTTGCCAATATGAATCTCTGCCCCGTTAATTCTATCTGCACTGGTGTCTCTGTTGGTGATGGTGATGGAGGTGACGATGTAGGAATCCAGCAGGTCCACCCTCCACCAGGGGTTGGTCTGTGAGAAAGTGTGGGTGCATGAACCTCTATGAAAGTAAGCATCACGGTTTCCATCAATGGCACTGTAAGCAGCTCCAAGACCCGAGCGGGTGCTGGACTGAGTTGCTTTGCCACGCAAGGCCACATTTTCTGAAAGAAAGAAATACACAAATTGTTTTCCATATGTTGGCCACTACCCCCACCTTTTCTGATCTGTATATTGCTATTTATTACCAGACTTGTATTTTAAGAACATTTGACGAAGTTTGATAGACAGAACATAAATACATACATTTTCATATAATACTTACGATACGTGTAAGCTGAACACGTCCCCAAGAGGAGCAGCAAAAGAAAGGCCACCATGTGTTTCATGACTCTGTTAAAGGCAGACAAGAGATAAAACTGTTACTAAAATTAAAGCTGCAAATGCCTTTTCCAAGTTTATGTTGATTTTTTGTCTGATGGCCAACCAGATGGAAGAAAGAGACTTTGCAGCAATCATCTTAAATGGAGAATATTTGAGAAAAGTTCTGAATGCATTCATGAAATTAATAAAATTAATAAAATTAGAGAAGTGGGAAATCGTAATGCTTACCCTGATTCCAATGATCTAGCCTCATATGATAAAATCCCTTAAAACCAAGCTTTTTATGCAAAATCTCAAGATGAGCTGTCTTAAGGTGGAGCAGCTACTTAACACAATGTGCTGCCTGACTCGCCTCAGGAGAGTAGCCTATCAGTGCAGTAACCCCCGCCCCCAACATTGCCCAACCCTGAAGTTAATAAAAGAGACCTGTTTTTCTTGAATACGTTGTTTCTATTACCTAAGTACTGATATCTAACATGCTTTACACTAATTGACTGCACCAAATATTGCACTTTTTTGTATTTCTGCACATGACATTAAATCATTTGAAATGTTTTGGTGGTATTGTTGAAATAAATAACACTTAAAAAAAACATCAACAACACATTCTTCACACACAAATGAAAAAAAGGCAGTTCTCTACCTGAATAACCAAACCAACCTACCCTCAAAACTATAAAGTTGGCCTATGTTTGGTTGCAACATTTAGGCTTAGTTCATTCTGCTCTCATCACTGCAAAAGCACTGAAATCATTACAAAAAAATCTTTATCTTTGAACTCAAATCTGTTCCTTCAATTATTTCCAACTTCTTTGTGCCTTGTGTCTTTCTTTGCATTAAGAACTTTTTAAGGACTATTTTGATTTTTAATTTTTAGAAACAATACAGAAAGCAGGACCTTGGTGGTTACAATGATTAAAACAGGATGATGCTGCTCGTCAGCTTCATTGTGGTAGGACCCGGCTGGTTGGCCCCTGAAGACCTCCAGTCAATGTTTTCTATGCTACTAGTTTCTGGTATAAGATACATTTACACTAATTGACTGCACCAAATATTGCACTATTTTGTATTTCTGCACATGACAATAAATCATTTGAAATCTTTTGGTGGTATTGTTGAAATAAATAACACTTAAAAATTAACATCAACAACAAATTCTTCACACAAAAAAGAAAAAAAAGGCGGTTCTCTACATGAATAACCAAACCAACCTACCCTTCAAAACTATAAAGTTGGCCTATATTTGGTTGCAACATTTAGGCTTAGTTCATTCTGCTCTCATCACTGCAAAATTACTGAAAACATTACTGAAATCATTACAAAAAAGTTCTTAATCTTTGAACACAAATCTGTTCCTTCAGTTATTTCCAACTTCTTTGTGCCTTGTATCTTTCTGCATTAAGAACTTTTTAAGGTCTATTTTAATTTTTAATTTTTAGAAACAATACAGAAAGCAGGACCTTGGTGGTTACAATGATTAAAACAGGATGGCTGGTTGGTCGATTGGCCAGGTTTCTGAAAAACTGGTCAGACCTGGCTGGCCGTGTCAACCTGAAGACTTATGTCAAAGCCTTTAGAAGTTATAGTCCCCAAAGGGAAATTCTTTTTCACAAAAATGTACTTTATGGGAAGAGATCATTTAAACCGTTTGTAGACTCAGAACAATGACAGAGTAACTAGCCTGTCCTGTTTATAATAATGTAGAAGCACTACAAAAGGTACCCAACCTGTTTTTTCATGGGGTCCAAATACTTTTCACAACCACACCCAGACACAAGTAGCTTTTTTACTGCTTTTTAAATGGCCTTAAGCAGAGCCGCGGCTCTGTGTAAACACCCAACTTTGAATAGATATTGACACAAATATCAAAAAATCTAAAAATAAAGGTTATCTAGGTAGGTTCTTAGCTTCCAAAGACCATGGGCCCCCCAAGTGGCTGGGCCCTAGAAAGCTTTCACACTTTCTACCCCTTATGGGCGGCCCTGTCTGCACATACTGTAGATGTGAGCTGATTTTGTGTAGAGATTATGCCCTGATACTGCCATGAAAGGAAGCATTTCTGATATTGTTTCAAGGTGAAGTTCCCAATTCTCAGAAACTTGCAAAATATGTCTACCAATGGATTTCAAGGATTCGGTTTTGCATTTGAGAAGTCATCTTATTCTGAGAATCACATCAGAATGGCACGCCTTCTCTGCAGACATCAGCTTTGCATAGATTGCAGCAACTTCATTGACACCAGAGTTTTATAACCGATCTCCAGCAGGTATCATCTGCTGATGACATCTCTGCATCATAGTATTTTGGATCTCCTTGCAGCTAATGGGGAGTTAGTTACAACAAGTGCATCAGGCAGAATCAGGCAATTAAGGACTCTTTCAATGCAAATCCCATCCAAACATCTTCCCTGTCATAATGTGCACAACGGCTGCATAGAAAATCATTATCACTTCCTTTTCCCAGCATCAACCATAACATGCCCAATGGACCCCAACAACTAATATCAGTGTGTAAGCCCCCTAGTCACTAACCTCTGGCTCAGCTGCTTTCATAAGAAAATGCCTTCCACCAGTGGTTGATAAAATTTGATGATTTGGGTGGAATTGTGGTGCTGGGCATGTTCACATAGGAACTTACATGCGGAGTAGATGCATGTAGGGTCACTACTTCTCATGTCGACCAATGGGGTAAACACAAAGGATGTTTACCCCGGGTGATTGCCATGCTGTGCAAATTGCATCATACTAGACCATGCTGGCCTTTGTGAGACAAACAGGATGGCAGTTTTCCATATGAGTTCCAGGTCTGCTGTCGGGTCATGTGGTTCTGATCTCTCTCTCTAACTAATAAAGGCAAAAATTACCCAAAAATAACTTGACATTGTTATCTTGAAAATGTTTAATACATTTATGGCAAGAAAATTAAATCAAATGAATATCATGACTTCATAGTTGATCATTTATTTGCGCATGCATTGTACCATATCTCTTGTTAAACAAAGTTGTCGGTTGATATGGACAGTAATGAACGATTTGTGTGGATATCAGAAAAGAATGTATGTATAAATAAAAAAAAATTAACATTGGATTCACCCTTAACTATTGACCTTAACTGTTTCTGATGTTGTGTGGTATCATAGTAATCCCTGACCATGAAAACATAGGGTTAGACATCACTAGTTATGTGGTATTATATTTGGTTCAGGAGTTATGATGAAAAATGCATAATTAGGCTATGGCGGAAAGTAAAATGGTCTCCATGGCAACCATGATTCAATTTTGCAATGGCTTAATATCTGAAAATGTTCAGAGCCCCAAACTGTATAAGTGTACCAAGTTTCATGCTTTTCTGAAAAGGTTAACAATGTTGCACATATCCCCTCTACCATAAAACAGTACTTTAGGAAGCTGAAAATTGACATAAAGGTATGGTTAAGAAACCCCTTAGAAAATAACTTTCCACCACTTGGATTCCTTAAGACTTTTAGTATGTTATTAATTACATATCCATGAGTCAAAAACAGTTGAAATGGTTTCTGTTGCAATTTTTGAGAGGTCCACCCATATTTTCCTCACAAAATGCCTGTACTATAGGGCAGCCGGTCGAGAAATCACGTGTTCAAATCGGTTCAAATTTCCTGCCATTGTGTCGTCACGATTCCGGATTTTTCCATATATGGTAATGCTGCAACGTGCTGCTGAAAGTGTTCCGGAAGGAAGGTAACCAATCACAACGGAGTGGGGTTTGCAGGAGGGGGGGGCGGAGATGGCCGAAGCACAGTGTTGACAGGGCATGCTGAATCGCCCAGATGAGAGGAAGCGTTTCCCGAAAATCTACATAGTTTTTTGTGATGTGATTCGTGTCAGGTTGCTCTATAGCAGTTTTTAACAAGAAATTAAGACCAGAAAAGTAGTATAATAGGAGATCTTTAAGCATCAGTTACACCCAGGGCCGCCCATAAGGGGTAGAAAGTGGGAAGGCTTTCTAGGGCCCAGCCACTTGGGGGGCCCATGGTCTTTGGAAGCCAATAACCTAACTAAGCTAAACTTTATTTTTTGATTTTTTGATATTTATGTCAATATCTATTCAAAGTTGGGTGTTTACACAGAGCCGTGGCTCCGCTTAAGGCCATTTAAAAAGCAGTAGTAAAGCTACTTGTGTTTGGGTGTGGTTGTGAAAAGTATTTGGACCCCATGAAAAAACAGGTTGGGTACCTAAACAATACAGAAAGCAGGACCTTGGTGGTTACAATGATTAAAACAGGATGATGCTGCTCGTCAGCTTCATTGTGGTAGGACCCGGCTGGTTGGTCGATTGGCCAGGTTTCTGAAAAACTGGTCAGACCTGGCTGGCCGTGTCAACCTGAAGACTTATGTCAAAGCATTCAACTGTTTTTGGGTGTGGTTGTGAAAAGTATTTGGACCCCATGAAAAAACAGGTTGGGTACCTTTTGTAGTTCTTTTACATTCTTATAAACAGGACAGGCTAGTTACTCTGTCATTGTTCTGAGTCTACAGGTTTAAATTATCTCTTCCCATAAAGTACATTTTTGTGAAAAAGAATTTCCCTTTGGGGACTATAACTTCTAAAGGCTTTGACATAAGTCTTCAGGTTGACACGGCCAGCCAGGTCTGACCAGTTTTTCAGAAACCTGGCCAATCGACCAACCAGCCGGGTCCTACCACAATGAAGCTGACGAGCAGCATCATCCTGTTTTAATCATTGTAACCACCAAGGTCCTGCTTTCTGTATTGTTTCTAAAAATTAAAAATAAAAATAGACCTTAAAAATGTCTTAATGCAAAGAGAGAACCGCCTTTTTTTTCTTTTTTGTGTGAAGAATTTGTTGTTGATGTTAATTTTTAAGCGTTATTTATTTCAACAATACCACCAAAAGATTTCAAATGATTTATTGTCATGTGCAGAAATACAAAAGAGTGCAATATTTGGTGCAGTCTATTAGTGTAAATGTATCTTATACCAGAAACTAGTAGCATAGAAAACGTGCAAATTGTGAAAAAACTTTTAGATTGCTTTAGTGGATACTAAAGAAGAACAATGTCTCTGTGTGGACTGATTATTTTGCAGAGATCTGCTGATCTGTTAAGCAATTGTGTGAGTGGGTATTGACAATAAATTGGTATGCTGGGCTAAGTCAGAAATGTACGTGCTACTATTGTAAAATAATAAGCCCTTGCTCCCCCAACTGAATTCTAAGTTGAGCTTTTTTATTAGTCAATTACAAAAGGCTACATTGAAATATGTCTTTTCCATAGATAGTAAATAATATGGATGTAGCATCCGGGCTGACCTCAGTTATTCACACGGCATCCAATAATCCTGGTATGTGCGCGTCGCCATCTTGTGAGATTTTTACTCCGCCTCACTCCTCTTGCCGAAAAGGGGAATCGACGTCACGTCGGGGAGAGGGAGATAGCTGATGTATACCTCCGAGGCAAAGTGAGGGACAACGGGCGGAGAGCTGTCACTCAAGAGATCGCGCCAATACATTTTAACCTCCAAAAGAATAAAAACTAGCGTGGGCCAAAAAAAATCACCCCCCTCAGTGTTGTCATGGAGATATGACCTAAACATACAGACTAAATTGGTTTTGTGGCCCAGGCTGTAAATAGGTTTAATAAGACTTTGAAAACGGCCTATCTAACAAGTGAGTCAAAGAAAAACTGCTCGTCTTGGCGCCACCCTCAGTGGCACTTTCTGGTTACTACAGTTGTAGGTCACTTCCTTATTTATGTTAATTTGTGCCAGTTTAGCATTCACAAATATTTGTGTTTTTTTTATATTGTTATAGTATTTTACATACATTTAAGCCTATGTCTTTGTTAGAGAACAAAATTAAAACTCGATACACAATGTTTATGCAACATAGGCCCCAATTGTAAAGTCACAGCGATGTTTTTGGATTCTGGGCTTCTATTTTCGGAAAAACATTGGATTCACCCTTAACTATTGACCTTAACTGTTTTTTTTTTGTTTTTTTTAAGATATTTTTTGGGCATTGTTATGCTTTATTGATAGAGAGACAGAGGTGAAATGGGGCAGAGAGGGGAGTGACATGCAGAGAACGACCGCGGGCGGGAATCGAACCCAGATCTGCTGCTGGGCCCAGCCCGGGGGGGGACGCCCTACCAACTGAGCTAAGGGCGCCCCCTCCTTAAAGACCTACTTCACCAGTGGAAATATGAATGTGTATTGAACTCTGAGATCCTATGTAGTATAAATGTGCAAACATTTTAGAAATCGGGGCGACCGTGGCTCAGTTGGTAGAGCGGGTTGGCCAATGATCCAAGGGTTGGCGGTTCGATCCCCGCCCGGCCACCTGTGTCATGGTTGTTGTGTCCTTGGGCAAGACACTTCACCCACCTTGCCTGGTGTGAATGTGTATGACTGCTGTATGTTTGAGGTGGTGGTCGGAGGGGCCGTTGGCGCGGAATGGCAGCCACGCTTCCGTCAGTCTGCCCCAGGGCAGCTGTGGCTACTATCGTAGTTTACCACCACCAGTATGACTGTGTGTGAATGAATGGAACCTGGAACCCTGTAAGCGCTTTGAGTCCTTAGGTAATAAAGCGCTATATAAATCCTAACCATTATTAAATCGGTTCATCCTGGCCTAAGAAAAGGCAGAAAGAGTGTTTTATGGTCTCACTGTCTAGCCCTACATTTTGCCATGCGTGACATCATCACACATGGTAAAATGTAGGGTTAGGATTAACAGGACAGCTGGGCCAAGGGAAAGACTGAGGGAAGAAAAACCTAATTGATTATATTATGTGTGACATCACATCTGGGCAAACTGTAGGGTTAGATAATGAGACCATAAAACACTCTTTCTGCCTTTTCTCAGGCTAGGATGAACCGATTTCTAAAATGTTTGCACATTTATACTACATAGAATCTCAGAGTTCAATACACCTTCATATTCCCACTGGTGAAGTAGGCCTTTAAAGCTGACTGCTGGTCAAATATGTCAGACAGTTGAGCGGTTGGAATTATGGGCAGTCCCCCCTTAGAATGCGGTAATAGTAAACATTTAAAAATTCACAGTTTAGTTCGTTCTTTGCTCAGATGAAACGTGCTCGAATTGACAGTTGGAATAATCCTACAATGTGTATATTTAAATCAGTGAATTTTTTTCTATCTGATTCAGAGCTTTTGTTTATGAACTGCTCATACGACAACCGATGTTTCAAAGTGTAGAAGTGATCTCGTAAAGTCAAGTGCCCGTTTTTTTTAGGGAGTGAGGCTGATGTTGAAACACTTTGACATGAACAGTTTATTCCTGTCGCAGGCGTCATGTCTGACAATGTCTTTTATAATATTTGTCTATTTTGTCTGTATTTTAAAGAAATAAAGTATTTGCCATCAGCACTATTGTGTTTTGTTTTATATGTGTGTTGAAAAAAATAGATCTGCTATAAAAAGACTTATGGTTCCTCCTAACTTAAGCCTATTCAGGTATCTGCTGCTTTACTTGCTACTGCAACACCTTCTTTATTTCAATAAAGTTTTGCAACACAAAACAGTTTTATATAAACACTAAGTTATGTTTCCCCTCCAAAACATGTATCCAGCATCATTATGATTCACATTTATCATATTCAGTGTGCCGATACATCAGACTAAAAACCTAAGACTAGAACAGATAAATGATCAAACTGTAGCGTACTACTGCTGTTGATGTAGTGAATATAATGGGCCTGTAGATCCTTGTCCTTCTAAAGACCTATGTCTAAGAATACAAACTCTGCCCCACGTTGCAAACAATTTGTTTTACATTTTGCAAGCAAACAATCGTTAACTAACATTAAATAATTAAGTCAATTTTTTTTTTATTATTTTTATTGTGAGTATACAGTGCTGTGTGAAAGTTTGTGAACCCCTTGAGCCTTTTAGAATGTTATTCATTTTAACCATTATTAATTCATTTTTATCAATACCAGTATTTTTTATATGAAATAACAGATGTTTGTTTATCAATTCAACATTTTTATTTTCCGGAAATCAACTGTTAAAACAGATAAAACAAAATTATTTGACAAATGTTGTATCTGCAAAAGTTTGTGAACCCTGAGCTGCATTGCTTAAATGGAGCAGGTAAACACAATCAGATGGGCCAAACTGAGTGATGAAATGGACCAATGTAGTGAGACGAGATGGCCATGTAAAAGTCGACGGTCAGTTTAGACAAGTGAACATCAGGTGTGGGAAAAATCCAGAGGCTGTATTTATGTATTTTATTTTATATTAATTTATAGCTGTCCCCAGACAAATGTGCAACATCAAAACTCTATTCCTGAGATCCTCTGAGATTTTTTCCCCTTTGAGCATGTCTGACCTGTATGGGTTCAGTTTGGTGAGCCTAAATTGACCTGGTTTTATCTTTGTTTTATCTAGTGCCGCCCAATTTTATTCCCTAAGATCTCTCATTACAATGGTCATTTCATCACTCGATTTGGCCCACCTGATTGTGTTTACCTTGCTCGATTTAAGCAATGCAGCTCAGGGTTCACAAACTTTTGCACATACAACATTTGTCAAATCATTTGTTTTATCTGTTTTAACAGTTGATTTCTGGAAAAGAAAAAATTTGAATTGATAAACAAACATCTGTTATTTCATATAAAAATACTGGTATTGATAAAAATGAATTAATAATGGTTAAAATAAATAAAATTCCAAAAGGAACACTACACTGTATATAACAGTATTGGCTAAATTTAGGCTAGCCAAAGCTAATCCAGGATGGATCCGTAGACCTCCACCTCGCAGAGTTGCAGGTACTCCGCTCTTCCAGGGATAACTATGTTAACATAGCGTCCATCCATCCCGTTACACTGGAATTCAGCAAGACCACCTGCGGGATGCTTGTGATCACAGCACACCTGTTAGAGGAAGAAGTATCAGCAAATGTCGTTTGAATAAATAACCCTTTATTTTTACCACACTCCCGAGTCTAATTTGAATTTCATTGAGAGCGACATTGTGTTTGTACGGTATTCAATTATTTCTTGATAATGCTCACTGTAAATAAATAAACTGTTATGGACTGCTATGGACCTACAGACATTGTTCTGATCTATCACTCCCTGTCATATCAATCCGCTGACAGACGTTTACAGGCAGTAAGGCCGACCACTTCTACAAAAACAAAGTAATACTGTGTAATAAGCGGGATATATATAACGTGAAATATTATTTGGTTCATAGTTCTAACCTAGTTCCAATTTACTAACTTTTTTTGAATACAAATACAATAAAGAGCTGTGGATCACCTGGGATTGTCGTTGCCGTGGTTGTCAAGGGAATTTCCGATGCGGATCTCGGCTCCGTTGAGTCGTTCTGAAGCCAACGCTCTGTTGACTATCTTAACAGAAAACACTTTATGGATTTTGCGCAGATCCAGTCGCCACCAAGGGTTCATTTCGCTCTTTGTGATACTGCAAGACCCTAATTCAAAGTTGCTGGCACGGTTCCCATCAATCGCATTGTAAGCAATGCCACTTGGATACAATGACGATTGTGAGGCTTTACCTTGGAGTGCCAGGTTTTCTCCTGCGGACAACAACAATGAAATAAAAAATGAGAACAGTACAGTAATTAAACAAACATCTCTGAGATAGAACATTGTTCGGGTCAGATACGCACCAGTTGGGGCCCGGTACCCTAGACCTCCACTTCACAGAGTGTAAGAATCCTGTTTGAACCAGGAAGGAGCACAGTCACGTAACGTCCCTCCACACGACTATTGAAAGTCAGATCGAATGAAACCCCAGCTGGAATTTCAGAAATCACACCAGCCCTTTAAGAGAGAAAATAGGAGAGAACACAGCTTATAAGTGATGTGCAATATCTACATCAGACAGCAGCGTCAAAAAGAAACGGGTATTTAGGGGGAAACGAAGTGATGAATATAAATGAGCCGTTAAACTTCTCTGGAAGAAATTAAGTTACATAATTTAACTCTGTTACTTTTAGCGTATATCTTATAACTAACAATATAAACTCACCGTGGGTTTGTAAGGCCATTGTCTACTAAAGAGTTGCCGATGTGGATCTTGCCCCGTTAATCCTATCTGCACTGGTGTCTCTGTTGGTGATGGTGATGGAGGTGACGATGTAGGAATCCAGCAGGTCCACCCTCCACCAGGGGTTGGTCTGTGAGAAAGTGTGGGTGCATGAACCTCTATGAAAGTAAGCATCACGGTTTCCATCAATGGCACTGTAAGCAGCTCCAAGACCCGAGCGGGTGCTGGACTGAGTTGCTTTGCCACGCAAGGCCACATTTTCTGAAAGAAAGAAATACACAAATTGTTTTCCATATGTTGGCCACTACCCCCACCTTTTCTGATCTGTATATTGCATTTATTACCAGACTTGTATTTTAAGAACATTTTACGAAGTTTGATAGACAGAACATAAATACATACATTTTCAAATTCATTTAATATTACCTCAAGACATTGAGGATATACGTGGTACAAACAATGTAACAACGTTCTCCCAAGAGGAGCAGCAAAAGAAAGGCCACCATGTGTTTCATGACTCTGTTAAAGGCAGACAAGAGATAAAACTGTTACTAAAATTAAAGCTGCAAATGCCTTTTTCAAGTTTATGTTGATTTTTTGTCTGATGGCCAACCAGATGGAAGAAAGAGACTTTGCAGCAATCATCTTAAATGGAGAAAAGTTCTGAATGCATTCATGAAATTAATAAAATTTGAGAAGTGGGAAATTGTAATGCTTACCCTGTAGATCTCCAATTAAAACCCAAGCTTTTATGCAAACTCTCAAGTGGTCAATTAAAGATAACGTTCTACAAGTAAGCTATCCAATCACATCACACCATGCAGTGTACTAAGTGGAGTGGGATGCCCAGCTGTCCTCTAAGAGCAAATGTCTTTGCCCTAGTTTTTGTATTTATTTAGGTCTCAGGTGGCTCTCTAAACACGTGTCCTTCTCTTTTTTTCCTTTATTTTATGTTGCCTTTTGAAGGGAGCCTGAGACTCAAGAAGAATATCAGTGCTAACGACTGCTGCTTTTGTGCATTTGACAAATAAACAATCTTGATCTGCAAAAGAACAAGATTTGACATGTTAATATTTTAGCTTCATGGGCCATCCATCCATCTATCTGCGACCCGACCTATCTCAGGTCAGGTCGCCGGGGCTATAGTTTCAGCAGGGGACCTCAAAACTCCCTTTTCCGAGCCACATTTACCATTTCTGATTTCTGAGGGATCCTGAGGTTTTCCCAGGTCTATGTGGAGATATAATCTCTCCACCTAGTCATGGGTCTTCCCAGTGGCCTTCTCCCAGCTGGACATGCCTGAAACATCTTCCTAGGAAGGTGTGCAGGGGGCATCCTGACCAGATCCTTATCCCTAACTCTAAGAGAGCTGCCAGTCACCCTCTTGAGAAATCCTATTTCGGCTGCTTGTACACAAATCTTGTTATTTCCTTCATGACCAAAGGTCAAGGGTATATCTCACCACATGAAAGTAGATGTTGTCACCAAACTTTTATCCTGTAATATGTAAACCCCTTAAATAGGGGTGTGAGATATTCATCCTCTACGATAATATCTTAAAAAATATTGCAAAATAACAATATCAAGGAGGCTAGGCTTACATCACTTATTTAAAAGAAACAACAACAAAAACATTTTAAAGCCAACCTTATCGGAGGGACTTTGCAGTGAATGGAGGAAGGAGACAGACAAACAGAAAGAGGGAGGGAGAGAGGGCTTTACTTCATAAGAGTTTTTTTTTACTCACCAACAGAAACGGTCTCGTTAATCCCTGCTGCTGTCTGCTCCACTACGTGAGGGTCTCAATTAAGATGAGCTGTCTTAAGGTGGAGCAGCTACTTAACACAATGTGCTGCCTGACTCACGTCAGGAGAGTAGCCTATCAGTGCAGTAACCCCCGCCCCCAACATTGCCCAACCCTGAAGTTAATAAAAGAGACCTGTTTTTCTTGAATACGTTGTTTCTATTACCTAAGTACTGATATCTAACATGCTTTACACTAATTGACTGCACCAAATATTGCACTCTTTTGTATTTCTGCAAATCATTTGAAATCTTTTGGTGGTATTGTTGAAATAAATAACACTTAAAAATGAACATCAACAACAAATTCTTCACACAAAAAAGAAAAAAAAGGCGGTTCTCTACATGAATAACCAAACCAACCTACCCTTCAAAACTATAAAGTTGGCCTATGTTTGGTTGCAACATTTAGGCTTAGTTCATTCTGCTCTCATCACTGCAAAATTACTGAAAACATTACTGAAATCATTACAAAAAAGTTCTTAATCTTTGAACACAAATCTGTTCCTTCAGTTATTTCCAACTTCTTTGTGCCTTGTATCTTTCTGCATTAAGAACTTTTTAAGGTCTATTTTTATTTTTTATTTTTAGAAACAATACAGAAAGCAGGACCTTGGTGGTTACAATGATTAAAACAGGATGATGCTGCTCGTCAGCTTCATTGTGGTAGGACCCGGCTGGTTGGTCGATTGGCCAGGTTTCTGAAAAACTGGTCAGACCTGGCTGGCCGGGTCAACCTGAAGACTTATGTCAAAGCCTTTAGAAGTTATAGTGCCCAAAGGGAAATTCTTTTTCACAAAAATGTACTTTATGGGAAGAGATCATTTAAACCGTTTGTAGACTCCGAACAATGACAGAGTAACTAGCCTGTCCTGTTTATAATAATGTAGAAGAACTACAAAAGGTACCCAACCTGTTTTTTCATGGGGTCCAAATACTTTTCACAACCACACCCAGACACAAGTAGCTTTTTTACTGCTTTTTAAATGGCCCTAAGCGGAGCTGCGGCTCTGTGTAAACACCCAACTTTGAATAGATATTGACATAAATATCAAAAAATCTAAAAATAAAGGTTATCTAGGTAGGTTCTTAGCTTCCAAAGACCATGGGGCCCCCAAGTGGCTGGGCCCTAGAAAGCTTTCACACTTTCTACCCCTTATGGGCGGCCCTGTCTGCACATACTGTAGATGTGAGCTGATTTTGTGTAGAGATTATGCCCTGATACTGCCATGAAAGGAAGCATTTCTGATATTGTTTCAAGGTGAAGTTCCCAATTCTCAGAAACTTGCAAAATATGTCTACCAATGGATTTTAAGGATTCAGTTTTGCATTTGAGAAGTCATCTTATTCTGAGAATCACATCAGAATGGCACGCCTTCTCTGCAGACATCGTCTATCAGCTTTGCATAGATTGCAGCAACTTCATTGACACCAGAGCTTTATAACCGATCTCCAGCAGGTATCATCTGCTGATGACATCTCTGCATCATAGTATTTTGGATCTCCTTGCAGCTAATGGGGAGTTACAACAAGTGCATCAGGCAGAATCAGGCAATTAAGGACTCTTTCAATGCAAATCCCATCCAAACATCTTCCCTGTCATAATGTGCACAACGGCTGCATAGAAAATCATTATCACTTCCTTTTCCCAGCATCAACCATAACATGCCCAATGGACCCCAACTACTAATATCAGTGTGTAAGCCCCCTAGTCACTAACCTCTGGCTCAGCTGCTTTCATAAGAAAATGCCTTCCACCAGTGGTTGATAAAATTTGAGGATTTGGGTGGAATTGTGGTGCTGGGCATGTTCACATAGGAACTTACATGCGGAGTAGATGCATGTAGGGTCACTACGTCTCATATCAACCAATGGGGTAAACACAAAGGATGTTTACCCCGGGTGATTGCCATGCTGTGCAAATTGCATCATACTAGACCATGCTGGCCTTTGTGAGACAAACAGGATGGCAGTTTTCCATATGAGTTCCAGGTCTGCTGTTGGGTCATATGGTTCTGATCTCTCTCTCTAACTAATAAAGGCAAAAATTACCCAAAAATAACTTGACATTGTTATCTTGAAAACGTTTAATACATTTATGGCAAGAAAATTAAATCAAATGAATATCATGACTTCATAGTTAATCATTTATTTGCACATGCATTGTACCATATCTCTTGTTAAACAAAGTCGTCGGTTGATATGGACAGTAATGAACAATTTGTGTGGATATCAGAAAAGAATGTATGTATAAATAAATAAAAATTAACATTGGATTCACCCTTAACTATTGACCTTAACTGTTTCTGATGTTGTATGTGGTATCATAGTAATCCCTGACCATGAAAACATAGGGTTAGACATCACTAGTTATGTGGTATTATGTTTGGTTCAGGAGTTATGATGAAAAATGCATAATTAGGCTATGGCGGAAAGTAAAATGGTCTCCATGGCAACCATGATTCAATTTTGCAATGGCTTAATATCTGAAAATGTTCAGAGCCCCAAACTGTATAAGTGTACCAAGTTTCATGCTTTTCTGAAAAGGTTAACAATTTTGCACATATCCCCTCTACCATAAAACAGTACTTTAGGAAGCTGAAAATTGACATAAAGGTATGGTTAAGAAACCCCTTAGAAAATAACTTTCCACCACTTGGATTCCTTAAGACTTTTAGTATGTTATTAATTACATATTCATGAGTCAAAAACAGTTGAAATGGTTTCTGTTGCACTTTTTGAGAGGTCCACCCATATTTTTCTCACAAAATGCCTGTACTTATAGGGCAGCCGGTCGAGAAATCACGTGTTCAAATCGGTTCAAATGTCCTGCCATTGTGTCGTCACGATTCCGGATTTTTCCATATATGGTAATGCTGCAACGTGCTGCTGAAAGTGTTCCGGAAGGAAGGTAACCAATCACAACGGAGTGGGGTTTGCAGGAGGGGGGGCGGAGATGGCCGAAGCACAGTGTTGACAGGGCATGCTGAATCGCCCAGATGAGAGGAAGCGTTTCCCGAAAATCTACATAGTTTTTTTGTGATGTGATTCGTGTCAGGTTGCTCTATAGCAGTTTTTAACAAGAAATTAAGACCAGAAAAGTAGTATAATAGGAGATCTTTAAGCATCAGTTACACCCAGGGCGCCCTTAAGGGGTAGAAAGTGGGAAGGCTTTCTAGGGCCCAGCCACTTGGGGGGCCCATGGTCTTTGGAAGCCAATAACCTAACTAAGCTAAACTTTATTTTTTGATTTTTTGATATTTATGTCAATATCTATTCAAAGTTGGGTGTTTACACAGAGCCGTGGCTCCGCTTAAGGCCATTTAAAAAGCAGTAGTAAAGCTACTTGTGTTTGGGTGTGGTTGTGAAAAGTATATGGACCCCATGAAAAAACAGGTTGGGTACCTTTTGTAGTTCTTCTACATTCTTATCAATAGGACAGGCTAGTTACTCTGTCATTGTTCTGAGTCTACGGGTTTAAATTATCTCTTCCCATAAAGTACATTTTTGTGAAAAAGAATTTCCCTTTGGGGACTATAACTTCTAAAGGCTTTGACATAAGTCTTCAGGTTGACACGGCCAGCCAGGTCTGACCAGTTTTTCAGAAACCTGGCCAATCGACCAACCAGCCGGGTCCTACCACAATGAAGCTGACGAGCAGCATCATCCTGTTTTAATCATTGTAACCACCAAGGTCCTGCTTTCTGTATTGTTTCTAAAAATAAAAAATAAAAATAGACCTTAAAAAGTTCTTAATGCAGAAAGATACAAGGCACAAAGAAGTTGGAAATAACTGAAGGAACAGATTTGTGTTCAAAGATTAAGAACTTTTTTGTAATGATTTCAGTAATGTTTTCAGTAATTTTGCAGTGATGAGAGCAGAATGAACTAAGCCTACATGTTGCAACCAAACATAGGCCAACTTTATAGTTTTGAAGGGTAGGTTGGTTTGGTTATTCATGTAGAGAACCGCCTTTTTTTTCTTTTTTGTGTGAAGAATTTGTTGTTGATGTTAATTTTTAAGTGTTATTTATTTCAACAATACCACCAAAAGATTTCAAATGATTTATTGTCATGTGCAGAAATACAAAAGAGTGCAATATTTGGTGCAGTCAATTAGTGTAAATGTATCTTATACCAGAAACTAGTAGCATAGAAAACGTGCAAATTGTGAAAAAACTTTTAGATTGCTTTAGTGGATACTAAAGAAGAGCAATGTCTCTGTGTGGACTGATTATGTTGTAGAGATCTGCTGATCTTTTAAGCAATTGTGTGAGTGGGTATTGAAAATAAATTGGTATGCTGGGCTAAGTCAGAAATGTACGTGCTACTATTGTAAAATAATAAGCCCTTGCTCCCCCAACTGTCCCTGCAAATCCCTGGTTGATAAGATAGTTATTCTCTCTACAATTACATGTATGTGTTTATTGAGGGATGAGCACACTCACACACATTGATACAAGTAAAGCATGGGTAAGGGGGGGGGGGGGGCAGTGACTGGAGGTCTTCAGGGGCCCAGCCCAGATACCAATCCTCAAGTATGAAGAACTATTTGAATTAACTTGAAAAACGTCATGAGATCCGTTGCTAGTGCCGATATCTAAAGCAACACAAACAGCTTTCATAGCCTCGCCACATTGCAAACTATTCAATAGCTATTCAGAGTTGGGTGTTTACACAGAGCTGCGGCTCCGCTTAAGGCCATTTAAAAAGCAGTAGAAAAGCAGAAATGTTCAAAATGTTTCAGATTGAGCACATCGGAGTGTAACTGTTTCAAAAAACCATTAAATTTCCAATGTGCTGATATAAATCCCTTGTGTGTTGCGAAATTTGGTGAACATATTTGATTGGGTTTTGATTCATCTAAAACTAGATTGTTGTTTGGAAAGATTTCATTTGCACTGATCTTCTGGCTGTGACATATGTCTTGGGGTTGGAAAAGATTGGACCCATGAAAACAGGTTGGACCTTTTGAGTTTTTCATTCAAAACCTGGCTAGTTACTCTGTAATTTTCTCAGTCTACCAAATCAGTTTTCAGGGCCAGTCACCTATTGTCATGGGCAGGCCTGTTGGACTGTATTTATTTCACGACTTAGTATTTAACAGATGTCAAGGACCTTTAGGAGGCAAAGAGAACAAGTGAGCTTGAGTATTGGATAAATCTTATCCAACAGTATTTGTCTCCAAATTAGCTTTTTGAAATGTTTCATATTTTTCATGACTTTTGCAATGTGTATCTACACGATGTATCTAAGCCAATGTCACACTTGAATACTGTGTTAATTGTGCTATTTAAGTTTGGATAATATTGTGTCTTTGTTTTACTCTTAGAGGCATATGTTTGAGTAAAATTTAACTCTTTATGAATTTTGCAATATAAATCTACTGACAACATTTCTACCAAATTCACAATACAAATATTGTCATTTAGAGCATTTTCAATAAGTAATATTGGGATGAAGATTGAAGAAAAATCCAGACTGGTCTCTTTATTTTTTTCCGGGCTGCAAATAAACTTGGTTTGCCTTGTGCATTTGTGTGTGTGTGTGTGTGTGTGTGTGTGTGTGTGTGTGTGTGTGTGTGTGTGTGTGTGTGTGTGTGTGTGTGTGTGTGTGTGTGTGTGTGTGTGTGTGTGTGTGTGTGTGTGTGTGTGCAGCTTCTCTCTTCCTCATTACAGGCAGATGGAGAAAAACGACCAAATGTGATTCGCTCCCTCGATGTCACAAAATGTCCCTGTGACTCATTCTACGATCATATAGTTCAATGCTCTGCACCAACTGTCTACTGGGGGACAGAGGGAGGTGCAACCACTACACACCAAAACACACACACACACACACACACACACACACACACACACACACACACACACACACACACACACACACACACACACACACACACACACACACACACACACAAATGCACAAAACAAGGGACACACACACACACACACACACACACACACAGAATGCCCAACACGGGCACACACACACACACACACACACACACATCACAGCACAATGCACAAACAGGGCACACACACACACACACACACACAACACACACACAAATGCACAAACACGGGCACACACACACACCACACACACACACAAATGCACAAACAAGGGCTTACACACACACACACACACCACACACACACACACACACACACACAACACACACACACACACACACACACACACACACACACAGCACACTCACACTGACACATGCAATCATAAACTGGACTGACATACATGTTATATGTTCTGTGTGATGCTCTATCATTACATAGTATTAATGTGTGTCTGTATATGGACTAAATTGCCCTGTCAGCTTGAATGTCTCCAAACCAAAGGATAGTTCAGATGATTGACATATATTTAACGAGATGTCTAGCGTCTAAAAAATTGTGCATCTCTGACCAAACACATGTTTATAAGGCACATGGACCAAGCATGTGAGGACTTATAAGGTGCATAGGATAGTCCACACAGGTATCCAATTAAAGATGCATTGTGTAGTTAATGTGTATGTTGGCGTCATCTAGTGGTGAAAGTTCTAGATTGCAACGCTATGTCGGTAACCCTCTCCTGTTTGGAGAATTTTACAGAAGCTACGGTGGCCTTCAAGGACAAGAAGCTATAGTTACTAAAGATGGCATCATCCACCACTGCCTCAAGTTTTTCCACAATATCAAGTGATGAGGTGAAGATGTATTTAAAACTTGAGGTCTGCTGCAACCCTCAGTTCTTTTAAATCGAGTCTGAAGACTTTTCTGTTTCCATTTTAACCTGTACTTTTATTTAATTTAAATGTTTTACTTCTTTTCATTCGCTTTTAATGTCTTCTAATGTGTTTTATGTATTTTAATCTTCCCTGTAAAGCACTTTGAATGGCCTTGTGTTTGAATTGTGCTATTAAATAAACTTGCCTTGCCTTGCCTATTAGTTATTTATTCTATAGTACTTCTTCTTCTTCTTGGTCTTCCAACAGGTGCATTTCCCAGGACGCCCATGGCCATTCTGTGCTACTGTAGAAAAATGGCTGTGCAACATGGCGGTGCGTATACTGTATGTAGATTTCCAAGGTTTATTTTAAGGTACACATTTTTTTTTTTCAATTTTCAAGCGATTATACACCAATTAAAACATACTTATGAATATGATATTTCATTTATTCCAAGTCAGTTATGAAAAACTCCTACTCCCTTTACACACTGCACCTTGAAAAATACAGAACACAGTCATTTTAACTTAGTGTGTGTTCCACAAAGTGAAAAAAGTAGGGACCGCCATTATAAAACTAAAATGTATAAAATATTAATCTCCATTTGGGTTCTCTCAAAGGCCAGTGGCTCCCTGGAACAAAGTATGTTTCCTCTAAAATGTTCAGACGCAAATTAATTGTGTATGAATGTACTAAGCAGAGGCTGAGTTGTGTACACATGCTTTTCCAAACACAAAAAAAATACTTGTCCATCTACAATCTTAAAGGAATTCTTCACCCATACGGAACCGGCGTTCTATCATTATACAATCGCTATTATAATATAATGAATGAGGTTTTTCTTCCCTCAGTCTTTCCTCAGTCTTCCCTTGGCCCAGCTGTCCTGTTAATCCTAACCCTATATTTTCCCATGTGTGATGTCACACGTGGGAAAATGTAGGGGTTAGACAGTGAGACCATAAAACACTCTTTCTGCCTTTTCTCAGGCTAGAATGAACTGAAAAAATTGCACATTTATACTACATAGGATCCCAGAGTTCAATGCACCTTCATATTTCCTCCGCTGAAGTAGGTCTTTAAATGAAACCACCTTTTTTTAAATGATTATCAGCAGGCCACTCGGACACTCTGAGATATCTCCTGCAAAAATGGCCTCTGCCTTGAAGCTGATATTAGGCCTTTTGCCCATTAATGTCTGTCTTTCTTCACTCCTAATGCTTCCTTTGCTCCTGCCTGGGGCATGTGTAGTGTGTGTGTGTGTGTGTGTGTGTGTGTGTGTGTGTGTGTGTGTGTGTGTGAGTGTGTGTGTTTGTGCCCGTGTTTGTACATTTGTGTGTGTGTGTGTGAGTGTGTGTGTGTGTGTGTGTGTGTGTGTGTGTGTGTGTGTGTGTGTGTGTGTGTGTGTGTGTGTGTGTGTGTGTGTGTGTGTGTGTCTGTGTGTCTGTGTGTGTGTGTGTGTTGTCTGTGTGTGTGTGTTTGTGCCGTGTTTGTACATTTGTGTGTGTGTGTGTGTGTGTGTGTGTGTGTGTGTGTGTGTGTGTGTAGCCAGTGAATGAGACCCATCTGTCTGTCACCTAGATGGCATCAGCGTGGCCTCATGGGAAGTAAGACCCGCGGTTAGCCCTTGTAGACAGGACAGGGCCTTACATAACGGCCCCATTATGATACATGGTGTTCTGCACTATACACTCCACACACTCGGGTTGGTTATTTATAGCACAGATAGACAGGGCCAGAGTGGGGTAGAATTGATATACAGCTCCTGAAAAAAATGTGCCTGAATTGTGCTATATAGGCCTAGAGCTCTGGAAGAAATTAAGAGACCACTCCAAATGTTCTCTCGTTTTACTCTTTATAGGCAAATGTTTGAGTTAAATTAACATTTTGATTTTATAATATAAACGACTGACAACATTTCTACCAAATTCACAATACAAATATTGTCATTTAGAGCATTTTTAATAAGTAATGTGGAGATGAAGATTTAAGAAAAATCCAGACTGGTCTCTTAATTTTTTCCGGAGCTGTATACTGTCGTCACCCTCTTAAAATAATGGCCAAAGTCACTTTTTGGCCAAAATGATTGTTTTGCTTAAATCATCTCCTCATGATGCTGGCCACCTCTGGTAAAATGGCCTAAATCCTCAGTTGAACAGATCATGTGATTTTACTTGACATAGGCCATTATACCATATTACCAGAATGTCAAGAGTGTGTTTTAGGCCATTTTATTTTGCCTAAGTCAAAATGTAATGTTAATTTTTTTTTTCAAGGACATTTCACAAGTGTGTAAAATGGCTTAAGTCACAAGTTAAACATTAATATAAAGGGTTTATTCCTATTATGTTACATAATTGACAGAAATTGTTATTAAAATGTCAAGAGTCATCTTTTGACATAACCTGTTTGAGTGAAATTATTAATGAATATCATATATTCAATCTTTGGTTAAGTTTTTTGTGTTTCCTGAAAACACTGAAAAAATGACTTAGGCCATTATTTTAAGAGGGTGACGAGTCATGTGTCATATACAGTGTTCAGGTGGTGACAGAGTTGCCAGCTCTCCTCTGAGTCATACAGTAATTCGATTGGTTCCCGAAAGTCGTATTGTTGATTTGCATTGCAGTATATTTATGCTACAACCCATCTGGTCCCGGCAGAAGGTTCAGGCTGTGGATATATACACCCTGCGTTCCAATCCCCATACTTCCCTACTATTCTAGTATGCCAGAAAAAGATTTAGGATGTCCTAATAAATGCACATGTCAATTGTAGCACGCCGAAAATACCTATGCCCCATTAACTCCGATTGCAATTTGGAGTATTCCTCTTTATTCTTGACATTTCTTGACATAATGAAAACAAAAAAATCTTATCTGATTCTTTTTCTTTCTCCTGTCTGTGGCCCTAAAACGCTCCTGTACTTTAGTATGTAGTGTAGTAAAAAAAAAAAAAGTATGTGAATTGGAACGCAGGGAGAGTATATGAGCAGAGCTGTCATCGTCAGTGCATAAGTGTCAGCTGTGTGGATTATGGATAAACAGAGATACAGTCTCTCCCCTGATACCTCTGCTGTGTAACGGAGGACTTGAGAGGTGGAACTTAAAGACCTACTTCACCGGTGGGAATATGAATGTGTGTTGAATTCTGAGATCCTATTTAGTATAAATGTGCAAAAAAAATCATCCTAGCCTGAGAAAAGGCAGAAAGAGTGTTTTATGGTCTCACTGTCTAACCCTACAGTTTCCTTCTTGTGACATCACAGTAAGGGTTAGGATTAACAGGACAGCTGGGCCAAGTGAAGACTAAGGGAAGACTGAGGGAAGCAAAACCTCATTCATTATATTATAATAGTGATTTTATAATGATAGAACGCTGGTTCCGTATGGGTGAAGTATTCCTTTAATATGACAGGCAGGCATAGCAATATAAGTAGCAGCTGGTGGAATTAATTGAGTAGCGTGTGGTGAAGCAAGGAAATATTCCCCATTTACTTTAGTGTTGACCATATACAGCTCTGGAAAAAAACTAAGAGACCAGTCTGGATTTTTTTCTTAAATCTTCATCTCTACATTACTTAATGGAAATGCTCTTAATCACAATATTTTTTGGGGAAATTTGGTGGAAATGTTGTCAGTAGTTTATAGTATAAAACCAAAATGTTCATTCTACTCAAAAATATGCCTCTATATAGTAAAACGAGAGACACTGAACATTTGGAGTGGTTCATTTTTTCCAGAGCCGTACATTTGTCTATCATAGGTATTGGCATGGCAACTGACTGATTGGATCTGGATTTTGATCGATTCGGAGTGTGATGCAGCCTGTTGCTAGGGAGACTACGCTAACCTGCCCGCAGTATGCCTGACCCACATCCATAATGACCAGGAACACACACACACACACACACACACACACACACTCACACACACACGCACTCACTCACTCACGCACACACATCCACACACACAAGCACACACACACACACACACACACACACACGCACGCATGCACTCACACACACACACACACACACACACACACACACGCACACGCACTCACACACACACGCACGCACGCACGCACGCACGCACTCACACACACACATCCACACACACACACACACACGCACAGAGAGACAGATGTCATAATGATGCAGGTCTGATGCACTCAACTGTGACATCCACACACACTCACACAAGCATACACACACACACACACACACGCACGCACGCACGCACACACACACACACACACACACACACACACACACACACACACACACACACACACACGCACACACACACACACACACACACACACACACGCACTCACACACACACACACGCACACACACACACACACACACACACACACGTGCACATAAACACACACACACGCACACACACACACACACACACACACGCACGCACACAGAGACAGATGTCATAATGATGCAGGTCTGATGCACTCAGCTGTGACATCACACAAGACTGACGTTCATATTATGTGTCATCTCTCCAACACTACAAAGAGCAGAGAGGGTAAGGAGTGTATCCACAATATAGTGTGAATGACAAATACTAGATTAAGGGCATTGGCTTATTATAATATAATAATGATCATATATTTAGAAACGTCTATACAACAAAACATAAGGCTCTCTTTCAGTTCATTCACGATATGTTAAAATATCTTATGTGATACACGTTTGAGGGCCATGTCTTTGTCTGAAATGAATTAATTTGCTACACATGGATACGTCATGACTTGTCTAATACAACAATTTTTTTTAAACCTTTATTTCTACAGGTAAATCCCATTGAGACCGGAGACTCTTTTTCAAGGGAGACCTGTTACCATTTACACGTTACCATTCACACACACATTCATACACCGATAGCAGGCTAACTATCGACATTCACACGAGGCAAGGTGGGTGAAGTGTCTTGCCCAAGGACACAACAACTATGACACAGGTGGCAGGGCGGGGAATCGAACCTCCAACCCTTTGATCATCAGCCGACCCGCTCTACCAACTGAGAGACAGTCATCTGTGACACAAATGTAACTTATCACATGACGTACACAGACGCCCTGGAGGCAGCAGCACTACAACACACACGTTATTGGCACACTGGTCAGTAACACACACACACACACTCTCTCACACACACACACGCATACACACACACACACACACACACACACAGACACACACACACCGACCATATCTGGGTCATTGTACAGCAATCTGTCACGACACTCAATACGCTTGATAGGCTTGTGGTTCAAAATAAATGGCGCTTACCGTAGGTCAGGGGTGTCAAACTCTGACCCGTTTTTGTTGTTGATCCGGCCCGCCAATCAATTCAACAATTCCATTCAATTCGGCCTGTGACATATCCACACGTCGCACACGCTCCCAACCGTTAGGACAGTCACTTAGCTTGCTGCTAAGAATGTCTGCTGAAAGGGGGCGCCCTTAGCTCAGTTGGTAGGGCGTCCCCCCCATGGGCCTCGACCAGCAGCAGACCCGGGTTCGATTCCAGCCCGCGGTCGTTCTCTGCATGTCACTCCCCTCTATAGCCCATTTCAACTCTGTCTCTACACTATCAATAAAGCATTAAAAAAAATGCCAAAAAAATATCTTTAAAAAAAATATATATATAATGTCTGCAGAAAGTTCCACAACTCCTGGATTTGTTCCACTGTTATGATTGAAGTGCCCCAGGGCTCAGTAGTTGGCCCACTGTCATTTATTGTTTACACGTTATATTAATCTGATTTTATATGTAACCATGTCATAAAGTTCAATCTATATGCTGATGACACTGAATTATTTATATCAAAACCAACAGCCCCCCCCCCCCATTTATACAGTTAATTAGCAAAGTAACAAACTCCTTGTTAATATTATGATGGACCATCATGTGCTTATGTATACATCACACATTATATCAAAGTCAACCTGCTTTATTCCAGACTCCTTAACTTCTGACTTCCATGTAAACTAATGTTATTTTAAATCAAAACACTACAGCCATTTATTTAAAGGTGCAGTGTGTAATATGACATCATCAAGAAAGTTCTACAAAGTTCTAGAATGCAACACTCCCTGGGTAACCCCAACCCTTTCGAATAATAACAGAAGCTACAGTGGCCTTCAAGGACAAGAACAATTCTAAATTCTAAACAATGCACCTGATGACATTCCAACTATGACACTTTCAAGATGGCGGCACTAGGCCGTGGTCCAAAATAAGCAGAAATATGGACATATATGAGACCCTTTTCTAAGGGAAAAAATAAGCTATATATTTATTTTCAGCTATTATGCACTAAATTAAATGTACTTATGGATATTATAATTGCTTTCTACAAAATCTGGTAGGAAATAAAACCCAAAATTCCACACACTGCAGGTTTAAGCCACTCTGTCCCCTAGAAGTGACATTTATAAACTCCTGTTTCACCCAAAACATCTTGTTGGAACATTCAGTTTCTGTGATATGTTGCTCTTTTTACTTTTGCATTTTTTTAAAGGAAGCACTTGTTTTTTTTAACTGCACACAAACCAGGGGAATGATGTCAGACAAGGATGGATGTCATGAAATATTCAGCACTTCCACTCTGGAAACTTGGGGTTTGCAGCTTGAGTGTTTTTAGCCTGGCTCCGCCCGTCTACCTACTTCCGCTCAAATTTCATTTTACCTCCAGTAGTCAGTCTGGGGCTGCGGTGAATTTCTCAGCTTTAGCTCAGGAAAATTTCGGAACGTCCAATCAGCGAACAGAGCGAGTGGCTGAGAACGATGACGTCGAAGTCGCGCTCCAGTTTCAGTTGAATGCTGCATTCCTTTAAACTCGGAACTCGGAGATTTCCGACTTGGTAGTTCCGAGTTCCGACCTGTCTGTGTTCCAGTGCATCTGCTCGCGAATGTATGGACGCCGACAACCTTCCAAATAAAATAACTAAACGT
>CM047509.1:29939883-29954883 GCA_026122265.1 Ammodytes dubius
CAGGACAGAAACGGTCCAGACACGATGAGCGGAATGGACCAATGGGTCACGCTGACCCCCGCAGAGTTCGCTTTGCTGCAGGAATACACTCAGTGTGAGTACGAGAGGGACGCTTACTGGGATAAGGAGAGTCTGTGTTTTCTGAAGATGTTCTCTCTCTCTCTCTCTCCCTCTCTTCTCCATCTCTCTCTCTCTCTCTCTCTCTCTCCCTCTCTTTCTCCATCTCTCTCTCTCTCTCTCTCTCTCCCTCTCTTTCTCTCGCTCTCTCTCTCTCTTTCTCTGTCTCTCTCTCTCTCCCTCTCTTTCTCTCGGTCTCTCTATCTCTCTCTTTCTCTGTCTCTCTCTCCCTCTCTCTCTCTCTCTCTCTCTCTCTCTCTCTCTCTTTCTCTCTCTCTCTCCCCCTCTCTCCTCTCCCTCCATCTCTCTCTCTCTCTCTCTATTGTGTTTGGTCCTGCTTTTCAACAATACATGATTGTGACCATGGACGTCGATTTGGCTAAACAAGTGGGGGGGACAAACAGGCATTCTGGAGTGCATTTTCAAAAGTGGGGGGGACAATGAGGAAACATCTTTTTTTTCTCTTTAGTGCAGGTAATGAACGGTTCTGAAAGACGGGCATACCCGCTCACTAATGAATAAAATGTATACAAAACACTGATGTCTGACACATTTGATGAAAAAAGCATTTTCAAAAAGCAGCGGATATATGAGCCACTAGCAGCTCCCCGTAGCCCAACCAAACATGACGTAAACAAAAGGAGCTTGGGAAGGTAGTTCCGACTGAGCAATCAGATTGGTCGAAGGCATTTTGACCGTGCTCAAATCGAGCCGAAGCACGGCTGGACTGTCGCACAACAATATTACTCCGCCTCGGTCTCCATGGCAACCTAGCTAGTAGCATAGCCATGATCAGCTTCAATTACTTCTTGATAAACAACATCGTCAGTATCCATGTGCCGCGACACAAGCTGCTGTTAGTGTCCGCTACATTTACAGTCATTAGTGGGCATAGAGGATGGTAATCCCTACAGTTTACACTTCACAACGGGACACTTAAAGCCACTCGCCGTTGTCTCCAGTGACGTGCGGTGAGGTCAGTGAGTGGGTAGGCACTGAGTTCTGAAAGCCAGATTTCTCTAAACCTATATATTGTTAAATCAAAAACAATAAACAACAAACAGGCACGCACGGCCGATTTCAAATAAGTTCCTCCCTTTCTTTCTTTCTCTCTCTCTCTCTCTCTCTCACTCACACACACACACACACACACACACACACACACACACACACACACAGACGGGACGTAGCCTATATGAAATGTCACGACGGTGACTTCAGGTTTGCCCGTAGCCTACTGTAGTTTGGTCTAAATGATTAAACATCGCATCCATCGACTTAACGGACCCGTCCCTCACACCGAGGGCCGAAAAAACGTAAGGCAACAAGTCAAACCTTCGCCGATTCAAACTACCGGTACTACTTCTATTCAACTTAAAAATAAAAGACAGCATTCATCATTATGTAGGACTACAGCATAACTGATGGCAACTCCACTCCATAAACTTTATCTTAATAGATAAAGTACCAGTAGTGTATGCCCCATGGACCTGTCCAGCATCAGAATGTAACCATTTATCCACATTGCAGAGCTTAGGTTTGTCCGTCAGTAACAATGAAAACACAACTGCTCAATTGAATATAAAATGCAGAATGGATTGCACTCGGTATCAATTCATCCAACTTTATTATTAAATAAACCCCCAAAAAGTTTCTGACTCACCAATCTGACTCCCTGGCTGTAGAAATAAGCAAGACGACAGTAATCCAGTGACAGTCTGACTGACAGCACAGCTAGCTAGCATCCTTCAGTTCATGTAGGCTACCTGTCCGTTTGAAATGCTCGAACATTGTTTGTCCCTGTTGCTGCTGTACACCTTCCAAGGCTGGCGCAGGCCTTTCTCTTGCTATTCATTCTGTTCCTTCTGTCCTTTTAAAATTATAATCCAATTTGTTAAAATTCCTCCAGTCTGAAATATCTGCGGGCACGGACAGGGCAGCTGCAATGTTGACTTAAAAATCCGCGGGGGTAACGCGACGTGAATGAGCATCATAGCCAACGTAATGACGTTGGCCTAAGCTGCGTAAATGTCTAGTAATATCTCGATTTTAATTGGTCCATGAATGATATGTAACGTAAATGCTTATGTGGCATACCATTTACGTAAAAAAGGCACAAAGAATTATGCTTATTTGCGTACATGTTAAATAATACAGAATCAAGTGCGCATGCGCGAAAACTTTTTCTTGCCGTCCACAATGAATAACACAACACATTAGAAAGAAACAATAAAAATAATGGCATTTTTAAATAAATACTCTTGTTTAATTTGTTACTCAGAGTTATATGGAAGGACTGATCTAATATCTGTGCATTGTTATAACCTACTGTAGTTTCACAACATGTTTAGCCTTACGTAGACTGCATGCAGGCAGGGTGAAACTAACAGCCTAACAGCAGTGGTCATTAAGGTACATCTAAACCATTTTAAAGCAGTTATAACTTATATTAAAATAAGTGTAAATGTCAAAGAGGTTAAATGGGTATTCAGGTGATGCATATATTAGTCATTAGGCTCAGTACTCAGCATGAAGTTGCCAGCTTTAGATATACTGGTGGCTAGCTTGTTAACTAACGAGCTACACCTATATCATGTGTGTGTGTGTGTGTGTGTGTGTGTGTGTGTGTGTGTGTGTGTGTGTGTGTGTGTGTGTGTGTGTGTGTGTAGCTATACCATTGAAATAAGATGAATTTTGAAAATGATGGCGGGCATATTTATTTCAGTGAACATGGAGCCAGCAGTCAGGCTAAACCAATCGTCTTCACACTTAACTCCAGAAGAAAAATGTATTCCCCCAAAATGTCTTCCGCTCATTACTGTCTTGCCTGGGGTGTGTGTGTGTGTGTGTGTGTGTGTGTGTGTGCGTGTCTGTGTGTGTGTGTGCGTCTATGTCTGTGTCTATGTCATGTGTGTGTGTGTGTGTGTGTGTCTATATCTGTGTGTGTGTGCCTATGTCTGTGTCTGTGTCTATGTCATGTGTGTGTGTGTGTGTGTGTGTGTGTGTGTATGTCTGTGTCTATGTCATGTGTGTGTGTGTTTATGTCATGTGTGTGTGTGTGTGTGTGGTTTCAACTTTTTGGAAAGTTGGAGTGAGTTGGATTTTCCTGCTTCCACATCTACATTAATCCTCCTCGTCACATCTTTCTCTTCACACGTCCCTGCAAAACACAAAACACAAATTATCCCCTTGATGGCTTCAAAACCAACCAGGCCGGGGTTATATACAATAACAAGAGGGCTTTTTCCCTGTCTGCTGTAAACCGCTGTATACGATTAATTGCACTAAACCGTGTGTGTGTGTGTGTGTGTGTGTGTGTGTGTGTGTGTGTGTGTGTGTATGTGTGTGTGTGTGTGTGTGTGTGTGTGTGTGTGTGTGTGTGTGTGTGTGTGTGTGTGTGTGTGTGTGAGTGTGTGTATGCGTGTATTTATGTATGTGTGTGTGTGTGTCATTGCACTGTGACTGTGGTCAATTTCAAACATTCCTCGTTTTTTAATGGTGAAATTCTGACGCTTAAATTGCCGTCTCTTATTTTTTTCATCTTGATGTAGAAAAAGCCGCTCAAGCTGCTCAAGCATTTACACTGTGCGGTGCCTTCTCAGAGTCTAGAATGATTGATTTTGCGGCACCAACATATAGCTCCCCTGCTCGCTAGACCCTTGCTCTGGCTCTGGATATGCCTGGAGTTTACATTAAGCTCACACGCATACATTCGTTTCATTTTTGTGTTGTTTCTTATTTATTACACCCTGTCCAGACCTCTACGCCCGTCCCGACTAGTTTTTAGTGCTTTTGTGTTTTCTATTTTGTTACTGTACATAGGCCTTAGTGCATTTGTATATCCGTTTTATATTTGTCTAAGTGAGTCATGCTTGTGTATTTGTTATTTGTACCTTTACTCCTAGTGGGGGGCCTCTTGGACCAGATCAATATTGTAAATAAGAAACTGTTCTTAATGTTTTATCTGGAAAATAAAGGTTTAAATAAATAAAATAAAAGCTTGGAGATGCTGACACATTTCACGGTGGCTTAAAAATGGTACCAGCCATGGGGGTGGAAAATGTGCGGCACCAACCAATAGCTCCCCTGCTCACTAGACCTTGCTGTGGCTCTGGATATGCCTGGAGTTTACATTAAGCTGGGAGATGTTGACACAGTTCACGGTGGCTTAAAAATGGTACCAGCCATGCGGGGGTGGAAAATGTGACGATATACCTGGTAGAGACGTGCTGTGTATACCCTGACACATACCCTGCGTTCCAAATCACATACTCTTTCTTTTTACCACACTACATACTAAAGTACAGAAGAGTTTTAGGGCCATGGGAAGGGAACAAAAAAAAACAGATAAGGAAGATTTTTTTTTTCATTATGTCGAGAAATGTCAAGAATAAAGACGAATACTCCAAAATGCTATTGGAGTTAGTGGGGCTTTTATGTAGTTTCAGGCATACTACAATCGACGTGCATGAATTGGGACATCCTAAATCTTTTTCTGGCATACTAAATAGTAGGGAAGTATGGGGATTGGAACGCAGGGATAGTTTTGGACAAAGACAAATTGCAGTAAATAATTTTTATAGGACGACAAACAATGGGACAAAAGTATGGACAAGTAAAGACATACAGTTGTTGGTGTCAGACGTTTATTATTATTATTATTATTATTATTATTATTATTATTATTATTATTATTATTATTATTATTATTATTATTATTATTATTATTATTATTTTATTTTTATTTTTTTAACATCCTAAGTGCTTTCTGTGGTAGCTGACTGTGTCCTTGGCTGGCAGCAAGTTAAAGTGGTTGAATATATCGCAAAGCTATTTAAGTGTCAAACCCGACATACATACAGTGAGTACTTCAAAACAGTGCTTGTGTTATTTGTTATTCAGCGCTCCCAAGTGTGAATGTTAAAAAATTCATGTGTTTTCACCTAATGTGTGCCGTGTGTTACACTTGGTAATGACATAATTGCTTTGTGCCCTGTTAAAGCAGTTCGGATGGATTTGAGTTTGAGCATTTCAGCACAATCATAATATCCCGCCTTCCTCCAATGCAGCCCCACCCCCTCATTCCTATCCCCGTTTTTTTGTTTTGTTTTTGAAGAAACTTAATTTAGGCTACACAAGCAGACTTACTTGCTTAATACTGTCTCCGTGCACAAAGTGAGTTATATTGTGGCTGAAGAAACTGGTGGCTGTAGTAGGCTACCGGTACCGCGCTGATCTGCTTGTATCACTGGTTTCACTTCAGATATGTCGGCCAGAACACCACTTATGCTTATAATGAGACTAGGAGAGGAGGAGTAGGGTTTTATCCGCTCTTTATTTTCCTTCTTTGACAGGCACAGCCGCATATACAGTAGATCGCGGAAAAAGAACAAAGGCTTAAACTCCGCTCGTGAGGAGACGTTTGAACAGCTGTTGCGACTCGCGAATCGCAGCCGCTAATAACATGCACAAACTATAACTTATAACAGCGATCGGGACTACATGTACATACTCACACACGGGTGATTCACATTTACACTCAGATAAACACGAATGATGGCTTACTGTGGCAACTTGCTCACACACATCTCACCGAGGGAGAAGCGAAAGGAAACTTACTGAACTGGCTCTCTGGCCGACTGACGTCACGGCCCAACACTAAAACACAGCTTAACACACTGTAAAAAATAACAATAAATAACAACACTGTAACCTGTTCTACAATGGTCGCTACTCGCTAGGCTACTGTCTGCCGTGGAATCAAAACAAACCCTTTCGTTGAGGACGCGCGTGCACGAATGCGCGGTACACAAGCAGACGGCAAACAGACAGGTCTGTCGGCCAATTAAATCGTTCGGTCCGAACGATTTGATTGGTTGTAGTTTTCACCTAATATTATGAGACTGAAATAATTGTTTCTTTTTATTCCTGGTGGGTCTACCATGCATTTTAGAGTGTAAAAACCTTATTTATACCATTTTAAAGTCATTTAAAATAAGTGTAAAAACTGTACAAAGGTAAGAATAGCTTTAAGAAGATAGTTCCTTACTCTGAAACCCAACCTCTCTCTCTCTCTCTGTCTGTCTCTCTCTCTCTCTCTCTCTTCTTCTCTCTCTCTCTCTCTCTGTCTCTCTTCTTCTCTCTCATCTCTCTCTCTCTCTGTCTGTCTCTCTCTCTCTCCCTCTCCCTCTCTCTCTCTCTGTCCTCTCTCTCTCTCTCTCCTCTCTCTCTCTCATCTCTCTCCTCTCTCTCCTCTCTCTCTCTCTCTCTCTCTCTCTCTCTCTCTCTCTCTCATCCTCATAAAACGATAAGGTTACGGTTTTATGTTTTTCTGTGTTTTGTAAATATTTGTGCCTGGTGGGTGGCGAAGGCGTCTGCTGAATTAAACATCAAAATGTTTTATAACAGTGTCGCTTGGAATGAAAATTGCGTGGGACTAGAAAGGCAAGAGAGCGGAATGAACATAAATTCAAAGTGTCGAGAGGGAACTAAAGACTCTTGGTGTGAGTGTGTGTGTGTGTGTGTGTGTGTGTGTGTGTGTGTGTGTGTGTGTGTGTGTGTGTGTGTGTGTGTGTCTGTCTGTGTGTGCGTGTGTGTGTGCGTCTGTGTGTGTGTGTGTGTGTGTGTGTGTGTGTGTGCGTCTCAGTGTGTGCGTGCATCCGTGTGTGTGTGTGTGTGTGTGTGTCTAGCGTGCGTCTAGGCATGTGTGCACACTATAGACAGATTTGGATAATCATGTTTCAGTGGGCTCCGGGCGACTCTTTGTGAACAGTGCAGCAGGTTATAAAATAGCCCATTATCTGAGGCACAACAATGGCATCACACACACACACACAAGACAGACAGACAGACACACACACACACACACACACACACACACACACACACACACACAAGACACACAGACACACACACACACACACACACACACACACACAGACACACACACACACACACACACAGCCTCACCGTCCCCACTGATCTCTCTCTCTCTCTTTATCTCCCTCCTACTATATCTCTCCCTTACTTTGAATGGCCTTGTGTCTGAATTGGATGTGTGTGTGTGCGTGCGTGCGTGTGAGTGTGTGTGTGTGTGTGTGTGTTATAATTGCCGCGCCCCTAGACATGCACCTATGATCCGACTCCGAACAATTAGAGTTTCCGTGTATGTGATATTTGGTAATGAGTGTGGCACTGATAGACAGATCCCTTTACTTTTGAATACAATACATTACATAACATTACATTACATTACATGTCATTTAGCAGACACTTTTACCAGGCCATTGCTTAAATAAGACAGTGTTTCTTAGCAATTTTTGCCTGTTTAAATAAAGGTTGATGATGATGATGATGACTTTTATCCAGAGCGTCAGCATTCACACCGCGATTTCTTCAGGAATTGCATTTCTCGGCCTGACAGAAAAATACATTGTAATTCAGTAGAGGTTTCGGGATGTGACAAGCAATCAGCACATCCAAATCTCTCTGGTCTGTAATGGTTTGTGTAGAGTAGACAGTGTGTGTGTGTGTGTGTGTGTGTGTGTGTGTGTGTGTGTGTGTGTGTGTGTGTGTGTGTGTGTGTTGTGTGTGTGTGTGTGTGTGTGTGTGTGTGTGTGTGTGTGTGTGTGTGTGTGTGTGTGTGTGTGTGTGTGTGTGTGTGTGTGTGTGTGTGTGTGTGTGTGTGTGTGTGTGTGTGTGTGTGTGTGTGTGTGTGTGTGGTTGTGTGTGTGTGTGTGTGTAGACAGACGATGGGCTAATACAAATGTCCAATAACGATTTACAAACACTGTCAATGTGAAGCATTTATCTCTAATCATAACATCCAAAGCCATTAGTGCAGGAGGCGACAGTTTGTTCCAACCAGCTGTTAAGAGGAGCTGAGATGCTAATATCTAAATACATGCAGATATTATTAAATGTAGCACAATACTCATGTTTTCTAGGATAATTGTCATATAGAATCTGTACTACCATAAAGTAGATTCAGCTTTTGTTTAAAATATATGGAACTTGGGGCGCCCTTAGCTCAGTTGTAGATTCCAGCCGCGGTCGTACTCTGCATGTCACTCCTCTCTGCCCATTTCACCTCTGTCTCTACATATCAATAAAGCATAAATGCAAAAAATACTTTAAAGAAAAAAAGAAAATAGGGAAACTAGAGTCATATACATCTATGTAAGGTTTGATATTTTGGGATATTTGGCTTGAAATCGGATGAAAAACAAAAACCTAATCTGTCTTTTTTGGCTCGACTGTGGGACGACTGTGTGTTTCGGGGCGACTGTGTCTCAGGTGGTAGAGCGGGTCGGCCGATGATCAAAGGGTTGGAGGTTCGATCCCCGCCCTGCCACCTGTGTCATGGTTGTTGTGTCCTTGGGCAAGACACTACTTCACCCACCTTGCCTCATTTGAATGTTGATAGTCAGCCTGCTATCGGTGTATGAATGTGTGTGTGAATGGTAACGTGTAAATGGGAAACAGGTCTCCCTTGAAAATAGTCTCCGGTCTCAATGGGTTTACCTGTATAAATAAAGGTTAAAAAAAATAATAAAAAATTAACCCCACACACACACACACACACTGTTGATTATCAGCCATGACTATGCAACGCCACATCAGGCTGTCTGACCACTCGTTTAGCTTACGGCATGTTTAGTTCATTTTCTAAAACCACTTCTCGGGTGCAGAATAGCTCACAAAGTAGATGTAATTGTATCAATGGGAAGAGACACCTGTGTGAAAGAATAGTGCAAAGAGGCCAAACACTAGCCAGCTAACATGCAGCACACGTCTACAAGAAGCATCTTAATGTAATTTGTGACAAGCAGGGAGATGAACCAGGCCCTGCAGTGTGTGTGTGTGTGTGTGTGTGTGGTGTGTGTGTGTGTGTGTGTGTGTGTGTGTGTGTGTGTGGGGTGTGTGTGTGTGTGTGTGGTGTGTGTGTGTGTGTGAGAGAGAGGAGAGAGAGAGAGAGAGAGAGAGAGAGAGAGAATAGAACTCCTAATTGACTCATGGAACATTAAAAAGCTGGTGTGTGTGTGGAGCAACAAATAGCTGTAGCAGTGGGGCTCATAAACGCTCTGCAGCGCTCAGTAATATTCACGGCAAATCTCTCTCTGCTCATGTTGCTCTTGTGTATAAGTCGAGCTCTAAAACTACTCTATCTGTCTGTCTGTCTGTCTGTCTGTCTGTCTGTCTGTCTGTCTGTCTGTCTGTCTGTCTATCTATCTATCTGTCTATCTGTCTATCTGTCTGTCTGTCTGTCTGTCTGTCTGTCTATCTATCTATCTATCTATCTATCTATCTATCTATCTATCTATCTATCTATCTATCTATCTATCTATCTATCTATCTATCTATCTATCTATCTATCTATCTATCTATCTATCTATCTATCTATCCATCCATCCATCCATCCAAGAAAATCATTTGCAGTTACTGAATGCAATTGCTCTTCAACCTGCACAATGCCCGCACTATCCACTCTTTTTTTTAAGATACTTTTTTTTGGCATTTTCAAGCTTTATTAGATAGTACAGAGTTGAAATGTGGAGACAGAGAGAGAGAGAGAGAGAGAGAGAGAGAGAGAGAGAGAGAGAGAGAGAGAGAGGGGGGGGGATGACCTGCAGTAAAGGTCCACAGTTCGGGTTTGAACCCGCGACCACTGCAACGAAGGCCGGAGCCAATATGGTGCACGCTCTATCCACTACGCCACCACAGCCCCCCTCACTTACCATCCACCCTTTACAGAATGTACCCATGTTAATCTAACTTGTACTGTTATAAGAATCGAATGTAAACACACACATAACTCACTGCAGGTTGTATCTTCCATGTGTGTTCTCAGACTCGACCAAGAAGCTGAAGGATGTTTTGCAGGAGTTCCATGGAGATGGTGTGTTGGCTAAATACAACCCAGAGGAGGTATGCACTAGTTTACACTATATTATATAACAGATGGTTTATGGGACATTTATAAGGGATTGGAACCAGCTCTGCTAACATTGCTATAGCAGCCCCCATGCCATATTTGTATATCTCAAACTGGCACAATGTCTATTTTGGAGGTTTTAAATTAATAACTGAGTTTGGTTACTGTCTCTTTTTTTAAGGTTTATTTTGGAACACTGACCCTGCGTTCCAATCCCATACTTCCCTACTATTTAGTATGCCAGAAAAAAGATTTAGGATGTCCCAATACATGTAGGTCAATTGCAGTATGCCAAAACATACCTAGATCCCACACTAACTCCATAGCATTTTGGAGTATTCATCTTTATTCTCGACATTTCTCGACATAATACAAAAAAAACTTCCTTATCTGATTTTTTTTTCTCTCCAGTGGTCCTTAAACTCTTCTGTACTATAGTATGTGTAGTGTAGTGAAAAAGAAAGAGTATGTGATTTGGAACGCAGGGTGAGTTTTAGATAAATTGACACCAAACAACTCCCCTGCATACTTTGTATAATGTTGGATGACTTTTCTCAAATAATATTTTGAACACACTGCAAACTAATTTTAATCACTAAACTAAAGTAAATGGTTACAGCTAATAAGCAATGTTTTATAGCATTTCAGTTGGAAATGTTCTATTCAACTTTGATATTTGCATGGTTGCATTGATGGGGGTTTGGGAATAATTACTGTTTCACTACATAGTCTTCACTGCATTAACTTCCATGTGGATATAGACAAACAAACACACACTCACACACAATATTTTTTTGGAAAAACAGAGAATAGTTTAGCAAATGTTGCAAGATCCACAAAGCATGCATTGATATACTGTAAGCTTGTATTAATGAGTTGAGCCCCTTGAGTTGAACCATCTCGTTTTCAAGAGCTCCACCATGAAACATACAATACAAGAGATAAAATCACGTACAACTTACCTACACATTTAAAGCTGGGGTGGAGGATTTGGGGAGAAAATGGCAGTTGGGATAGAGATTCGAATCCAAATACCTCAACCGCTCCACTTGTTCTCTTTGGTCCCTCCCCTATGGTCCCTCCCTGACACGCTCTACACCAACAAAGTCGTGCCAAAGTGAATGGACAGTCCCAACAGCCAATAAGAACAGAGAATCGGAGTCAAAGTGCACAGCTCATGTTAACTTTGACCAATCAGAAATCACATACTTTATCCCAGCTTTAAGGCCCTCCTGTTGCATGCCAGTTATACCATGTTTTGTTGAGGCTTTTTTATCAAGACGCTTAAAGGCCGTTTCAGACGGTAGGCGACATTCCGCTCGCGTTGTCGCCTGGCACCGCGGCTTCACTTTGCGCTCCCCGTATGAAGTGACGGGCGGAGGAGCGCGATTGTGATTTTTCAACCGCCGCGACAAAAAGATAAACAGTTCTCAACTTTTCCAACGGCCCCTACGAGCGCGCGCAAGCGTTCGACGAGCACGGAAGCGACAGTTCAGCGGGAGTGCGCCCGCTTGTCGTGTCGCCTGACAGAACGCCGCGCCTTCTCTCTGCCCGCTCGCCTCTCCATTGACAATGCATTGCCAGGGGCGACAAACGCGTTCCGTCTGAAACGGCCTTAACACTGTAACCCTGCATTCACAAACATAATGTCTTTATGCTAACACTTAACAGGCACGTGTGTAATATGGACAAATAGCCCATTCTCACTGTAATAACTGCATGATAAATCCATGAACACTATTTCTTTCTTTTTACAATGCTGCTGCTTTTAGAAACAGGACATCCTCAGCCAGGTAACTGTTACCTCTTGCTCTCTCATATTTATCGTTGATGTGTGTGTGTGTGTGTGTGTGTGTGTGTGTGTTTGTGTGTGTGTGTGTGTGTGTGTGTGTGTGTGTGTGTGTGTGTGTGTGTGCGTGTGTGTGTGTGTGTGTGTGTGTGTGTGTGTGTGTGTGTGTGTGTGTGGGTGTGTGTGTGTGTGTGTGTGTGTGTGTGTGTGTGTGTGTGTGTGTGTGTGTGTGTGTGTGTGTGTGTTGTGCCTGAATAGATCGTGTCTCTTGTGAATCAACAAAAACATGAAAGGTGTTTGTGGAGGCCACTCAACCTTTTACTGGTGGATATAACTCAGCTAAAATGTCTTTCTTTATCTGTGGTCATCAGCAAAATGTGGAAAAATTGTGAGACAATATTGACTTTTTTTAGGGGATTCAATCGACGATTCAGAAGGATGGATGAATTGATAGAAAAAGACAACTGCGCACACACACACACTCTCCACACACACACACACACACACACTCCCACACACACACACACACACACACACACACACACACACACACACACACACACACTGCAGTCAACGATAAAAGCACCAAAACACATTGAAACCTCTCGTAAAATAGACTTTCGCCTCCCACCCACCCAAACAACACTTTAGGTATCTTTCTGAATGCAGACATATGTAACAGGAAAGCTGCCACATCTTGTCCAAACACTCACAGATGTTCTCACTGATGTTGGAAAACATGCCAACAGTCTCTTTTCATATGTAAAACTCATCTGTATTTCATTGAAGCCTTCACTACAAGCCTCACCATGGCTACGTTATGAACCGTCCAGAGCCCTTAGTTGTCTGGGACAGGTCTACTTACAGTCCCAAGAGTTAGGACTAAACAAGGAGAAGCAGCTTTCAGTTTTTATGCACCAAATATCTGCAACAAACTCCCAGAAAACTTGAGGTCTGCTGCAACTCTCAGCTCCTTTAAATGAAATCTGAAGACTTTTCTGTTTCCCTTTTAACTTGCAATTTTTATATTATTTAAATGTTTTATTTATTCTGTTTAAGTGTTGTATTGCTATTCATATTTTTTCATTCGCTTTTCTAATGTCTACTCTATACTTGATGTATTTTAATCTTTAATTTTAATTTTTTATTTAACCTTTATTTCACCAGGAAGGTCCCATTGAGTTACAGTAACTCTTCTCACAGGGAGTCCTGGCCAAGACAGGCAGCAGAAAATAAGTTACAGAATTTGCACAAGGCCACACACACATACAAACAAAGTACACCACAATTGACACTATAATGCTAAAATTACACTTCATAACAGGCTATATCTTGCCCCTGTAAAGCACTTTGAGTGGCCTTGTGTTTGAATGGTGCTCTATAAATACTCTTGCCTTGCCAACGTGCTCTTGTTGTTTTGTTGGTTTCTTAGGAGATAGACTTTGAAGGCTTCCAGGTCTTTATGCAGACGTTCCTGGAGAGCAAACTGCCCGAAGAGTTCTGCAAACATCTCTTCATGTCGTTTAGCAACAAGGGGCCCAAACCCAGCCCCCCCGCCACCGACAAACACAAAGGCTCTGGTGAGTGTACAAAGGGAACTCTTTTACTACTTAAAAGTGCCATGTTTCTACAGTAGCACAGAACGGATAAACTTAACGGCGCATTTGATGCCATCTTTGGTGACTAGTTTCTTGTCCTTGAAGGCCACCGTAGCTTCTGTAAATGCGTTATATACTTTTTATTTTACTAGTACTTTTTTTTCAACTTTAAATTACTGTTAAAGGTGCTACGAGGAACTTTTAAATATTTCTGAAACAGTCTAATTTTTTCCTCCTGTAAGCCTAGATAATATTTTATTTTTGGCAATTGATGGTGCAAGACCAAATCTTAAATGCATTCACTGGCATTCATCTTAACCGTGAGACCTCCATTGAATCAACAGTTGCATCCCATTTTAAGGGCTGGGGCTAGGTTTGTGTGACTTATTTGAAGTTTTTTTGCTCATTAGGCTGGTAACTTCTGGAGGCTTAACGAGCTGGACATGTGCTGTGTTACTGTGTAAACAAGCTGTTGCTACAAACACATGTTGATGCCCAAGGAAAGCACAGATATCTTGGTTGAAATATTTATAAAATCGCCTCCTAATTATTTTAGCTTTGCCTGCATTTAGGCTACCCCACATTTACCACAGATAGATAGATAGATAGATAGATAGATAGATAGATAGATAGATAGATAGATAGATAGATAGATAGATAGATAGATAGATAGATAGATAGATAGATAGATAGATAGATAGATAGATAGATAGATAGATAGATAGATAGATAGATAGATAGATAGATAGATAGATAGATAGATAGATAGATAGATAGATAGATAGATAGATAGATAGATAGATAGATAGATAGATAGATAGATAGATAGACACTTTATTGATCCCCCGGAGGAGAAATTCAGGTGTCCAGCAGCAGATAAAAACACATCCATCCATCATACAAGCATTAATAATTACAATTACATAGACCTAAACAATATTAAAATACTAAAATACTAAAAACAGCAGAGGTTGTCTGTTTTTGAGCAGCAGTAACGATTTATTTTAAGGTAACATAAACAAAAAATGTCCCCAGTTGTCGCTTGCAGCAATCAGGGGCTAGACATAGAACTGAATTGGGCAGTGTACCGTACTAAGGCACAGTTTGCAGTAAAAGGAAAGTGAGGTTGCCACAGTGGGAAGTCGGTTATCTCAGCAGGGAAGATCTCTGCTGGAATAGTTTTAAAAACTAAAAGCATGTTTGTGACTAGTAGTGTATCATCTGGGGGTATACGTTTATCGTTATTAAGTCAAGTTATCCATTTAATAAGCCGTCAAACAAACTTAAAGGAATACTTCACCCATACGGAACCAGCGTTCTATCATTATATTATTATTGCTATTATAATACAATGAATGAGGTTTTTCTTCTCTCAGTATTTCCTTAGTCTTCCCTTGGCCCAGCTGTCCTGTTAATCCTAACCCTTACTGTGATGTCACAGTAAGGAAACTGTAGGGTTAGACAGTGAGACCATAAAACACTCTTTCTGCCTTTTCTCAGGCTAAGATGATCCGATTTCAATTTTTTTTGCACATTTATACTAAATAGGATCTCCGAGTTCA
>CM047509.1:29957383-29994883 GCA_026122265.1 Ammodytes dubius
CTACTATTTAGTATACCAGAAAAAGATTTAGGATGTCCCTATACATGCACGTCAATTGTAGTATGCTGAAAATACATAAATGCCCCACTAACTCCGATATAATTTTGGAGTATTCGTCTTTATTCTTGACATTTCTTGACATAATGAAAAATAATCTGCCTTATCTGATTTTTTTTCTCTCTCCTGTGGCCCTAAAACTCTTCTGTACTTTAGTATGTAGTGTAGTAAAAAGAAAGAGTATGTGATTTGGAACGCAGGGTAAGGCGACTCTGTTGGTATTATTCAGGTGGATGGCTCCCTCTGCTGGTTTGGTTTAGGAACTGCGGCTGATTGTTTGAGCAGTTTCTGTGCTGATGTTTTTCCTTTATCGTAAACGAGCAAATTCTGGTTATGTCTGCACTGCCAATTTTTTTTTGTCATTACAAGTACTAGTCCAAAAAACACCCTTTTGTGATATCATTTGTCTTCATCAAAAATCAATTTATATCAACTATTGGACTGTCTAAATAAAATAAGACCACAATTAGCCCTAGCTTTAAATGCAATTAAGTATGTCTCACATGAATGAATGAAAAGTCATAAGGAAACTTTTGCTTTTTACTTGACTACCTTGGATTTAGTGATTTTTTATACAATTCAATACTTAGTAACTTAATTTAATCAATTACTTACATTATCTTACAACAACATTTGTATCGTATGTGTTGTATTGAATTTGTAAATCTAGCTCTCTGAGTTATCCTAAGAACAGGGACTATTCTCTGTCCAAGTTACCCTTTTATTTTTCACAATTCTTAATTATTTTCAACTCCATTCCTTTATGTATCCTTCAACAGCATGTGTATGTTATGTGTTGCATCTAGTACATCTCTCTGACTCAATATACTACATAGCCTTTTCTTGGTCCAACCCATTTTTGCTTCAGTAAAAAGTTATCAGCCTCGTTTGAGTAGGAGCCGTCTTGCACAGACAGACCTGCGCAATTATGACGCGCGTCTTGTTGAGCACACAGAAAAAGAAATTGCAGCATTTTTTCTGTGCTCTCAGCAATAAGCGCGTCATAATTGTGCAGGTCTGAGCAAGACGGCTCCTACTCAAACAAGGCTAATCACAATTCTCAAATCTTTTCTCCATTATTCCTATTTTTCGGGGCCTTTTCACGTGTCTGTGTGTGTGTGTTTATGTGTGTGTGTGTTTCGTCTATGTGTGTGTGTGTGTGTGTGTGTGTGTGTGTGTGTTCTTTTCAACCCCATTCCTATTTTTCGGGGGCCTCTTTCGTTCGCCACAATCACCTCTTTATAACACCGTCAGCCTCCAACAAAACGGCTCAAACAGACGCCAGCTTAGCCACAGAGCCTCCCACCCTAACAGGAAACTGACAATTAGCTCCTCGTTAGCAGGCTGACGAACTGCCATGTGACGTCAACTCCTTATGATGTCATCAACACCCGCCCCCCTGCTGCTACTCGACCGCATGTGTGTGTGTGTGTGTGTGTGTGTGTGTGTGGGGGGGGGGGGGGGGGGGGGGGGGTGTGTGTGTGTGTGTGTGTGTGTGTGTGTGTGTGTTGAGGGGGGGGACGGGGTGTATCTGTGTGTGTGTGTGTGTGTGTGTGTGTGGTGGGGTAGAGCACCTCTCAGTATGACCATGAAATTGGAAGAGTGTTGCATGAAGTATGTGACATTAAAGGCAGCCTAGGCAATTTTGAATGGGCATGTTACTATAGCTACGTTGGGCATCCTTTGGTTACATACCATTTTACAGAGCCTAGGCTGTGTTTTTCAGGACACACACAGTACAAACAGGTAGCGGATGGTGAGACAAAAAGTTATTCTGTCAACAAGTGTCCACCACGGGGCGCTCAGGTGGTGTAGTGGATAGAGTGTGTACCATATTGTCTCTGGCCTTCGTTGCAGTGGTCACGGGTTCGAATCTGATCCGTGGACCTTTACTGCAGGTCATCCCCTCTCTCTCTCTCTCTCTCTCTCTCTCCTCTCTCTCTCTCTCTCTCTCTCTCTCTCTCTGTCTCCCCATTTCAACTCTGTACTATCTAATAAAGCTTGAAAATGCCCAAAAAATAATCTTTAAAAAGAAAAACATGTGTCCACCAGAATCGCTGACTCCACCTTTAATACAAGGGGAGCAGTGAGAGCTCAGAGCTGTGAGTTCTTCTGTTTTCAATGTTCTCATCAAAGGCCGGTGAAGGTGGAGAGAGAGAGCAGGAGGTCCATACTGTAGTCTGACATTTTGGTTTTCTCTCCACAGTCATGTTTCGCCTCTATGACACGGATGGAAACGGATCTCTGGACAGCTCGGTAAATATGTTTATATATATAATATGTCCTCTCTTGAAAAAAATCAATATCTCCTCAAACATTTTTATTTTTTTTTGTTTTACATTAGTTTAAAATAAAGACTGTTAGCGCCAAACACATATTGTCGTGACGGTTTGTAGCGTTCTCTCTTCTGATTGGATATCAGGTTGTGGGATACCCGAAAAGTTTATTTGCCGATTACATGCAGAGCGAGTGACTGAGAGACCTGTGTCATGAAGCGTGCACACTATATAAGTGATCACTGTATGAATATAGAACGATTTAACACATATATTAACATAAATATATGATATATCGCTCACTTCACCTTTAACATATTTACTATTACTTATCTAAATGGTATATAACACAAATATTACAGTCATTTTACTTTCATTCTGGACATGGACAGTGTGTAAAAGGATGGATGAAGTAAGGAGACAAGAAAGTTGGGCGTTGCGGGTATATACAGCTCTGGAAAAAATTAAGAGACCACTCCAAATGTTCAGTGTCTCTCGTTTTACTCTTTAGAGGCATATGTTTGAGTAGAATGAACATTTTGGTTTTATACTATAACTACTGACAACATTTCTACCAAATTCCAATACTTTTTTTTATCATTAAGAGCATTTTCAATAAGTAATGTAGAGATGAAGATTGAAGAAAAATCCAGACTGGTCTCTTAATTTTTTCCAGAGCTGTACTTATGAATGAAAGGATGCTTATGTGTATATGTATAGGTAGGTATGGGGGTTAGGAATTTGAGGGGTTCAGAGTGGGTGGTGTGTTTTTTTGTAATGTATCCTACTATTAACTGGGACAGGGAGAGATAAAGAAGAATTCTAATAAAAAGAGCGATCACAATAAAAAAAGTGTGACCCCAAATTTTACACCACATTTCAGAGAAAAACAAAATTTTTTGGAATACCAAAAAAAAATTTTTCTTGGGGGGAAGGGGAAAAAGGGGAAGAAAAAAGGGGGGAAACAAAAAGAAAAAAATAAAGGGGGAGAAAAAAAAAAAAAAGGGGGGAAGGGAAAAGGAAAAAAAAAAAAATTTTCCCCCATAAAACCTTATTTTTTTTTCTTTCTAATTTTTTATTAAAAACCAAGAACAAATAATTTTTTTATTTTTTTTTACTTTGGAAAAAATTTTTAAAATTTTAAATGTGAACTTCCCGCCCTTTTAGGGCTTTTCCCAAAAAAACGTAAGTTTTTTTTTTTTTTGTGGAAAGAAATTTTAAAAAAATTTATGGTTTATTGTATTTTATGCTTTCATTTTAGTTTTGTATTTTTTTTTATTTAATAAAAAAAAATAACAAAAAAATTTAAATTTTTCTTTTTAACCTCTCACACCCAAACAAAATTAAAAAATTTTATAATTTTTTAATATTTCCCCCCCAAATTTTAAAAAATTTAAATAAAAAAAAAAAAAAAATAAAAAAAAAAAAAAAAAAAAAAAAAAAACCCCACAAACACAATTTCTCCCCTAACCCCCAAATTTATATATTAACCCCCCTTCCTAAAAAGGGGACGGTAAAAATAATTTTTTCCTTGGCTTTGGGAGGGAGATTTTTTAGATAGAAGGTTTTAAATGCTTTGGGAGTTTGATTTTAATAAAATTTGATACCTTGTTTATTTGTTAATAGTTGAAAAACTAGTTTGAAAATTAAAATTGATGAAAGTAAAAGTTTTAGGGAAAAAGGATTGGAAAAATTTTGGTATTTGGGTTGGAGGTTTTTAAATAAATTTGTTTTTGGATCCTTAATATTATAAAAAATTGAAAATCAAAAAATTTTTGTAGATAGGTTTTTTGGTTTTTTTTTTAATAAAATTTTGGGTTTAAATGTTAAAGAACTTTTTGTAAAATGTCAAAAAAAAAAATATTAAAATAACCCTTTTAATTTTTTTTTCTTTCTATTTTACCTTTTTTAATTTTTTTTTTCTTAAAAGGTTAGTTTTTTTGCCCATTTAAAATAAAAATTTTAAAAATTTTTTTTTTTTTTTTTTTTTTTTCTTTTTTTTTTTTATTTTTTTGTTTTTTGTTTTTTTGTTTTTTTTTTTTTAAAATTTCTGTATTTCCCCTTCCAAAAAGGCGTTTTTTCAATTCCCCTCTAAACTTTACACAAAAACTTTTCTTAAAAAGTGTTTTTTTCCCTGTTCCCTTTTTGGTTTGGGGGGGGGAAAGGGGGGAGATAGAAGAAAGTTATTAGTTAAAATAATAAAAAATAGGGTTTTTTTGTAGTTTTGTAGTTTTTTTGGGATTAAAAAGGGGGGGAAAGATAGAATATCTTAATCTTGGCCTACCCTTTAAAGGGGGAACGGGGGGGGGGCCCCCGTTTGGGGTAGAGAAACCCCTTTTTCCTTCCCCCAAGGGGGGAATAAAATAAGGGGGGACCCTGGGGCCCCCGGGTCCCCCAAAGACCCCCACCAATAAAAAGACAAAACGGGTTTGTGTTAAAAAGGATAGAAAATTGTTTTTTTATGTTTTTCCAAAAATTCCCCCCCTTTATTGTTTTTTCTTTTTTGTTTTTCTTTTCTTCTTTTCCTGCCACCCCCGGTGGTCCCTTGGGGCCCCCCGCCCCTTTCTTTTAAACCCAAAAGCTCGGTTTTTGGATGTTTTTGTTTTGGGGGTTCTGTTTCTTCGGTCCGTTTGCCTTTTTTGTGGTTTTTGTAACGGCTTGTTTTTATTTTTTTGGTTTGGGGTTTGTGTTTGTGTGGTTTTTGGGTGTGTGTTGTTTTGTTTTTTGGTTGTGTTTGTTTTTTCTTTTTTCTTTGTTTGTGTGTTTTCTTTTTGGGGGTTTTTTTGGGGTGTGGTCTGATTTGTTTTTCCCTGTTTTTTGTTGTCCTGGGTGGGGGTCTGTCTTTTGGGTTGCTAGGTTTTTGTGTTTGGGGGTGTTTGGGGTTAGTTGTGATTTGTTGGGTTTTGTTTGGTTTGGAGGGTGTGGGTTTCCCCTTTTGTCCTTTCGGCTCTTTGGGGGGGGCGCGGGGGCTTTGGGGTTTTGGGGCTGCTGATTTTTGGGTTGTCGGGGTTGTTATTCTCCGGGGTTTTGGGGGTTTCGTCTGCTTCTGGGGGAGGGGGGGGGGGTGTTTTTCTTCTTTGGTGTTCTCCCTTCTTTGTCCGGCCCCGTTTTTTGGTTTGGTTGTTGTGTGTTGTGATTGGAGGGGGGCCCGGGAAAACGTTTGGGAAAAAGGATGTCCGTGGAGTTTAAAAGGGGCAGGGCCCCCCTTTTTTTTTTCTAATGGAATTAAAAAAACCAACTGTTGAAGGATTTCTCTTTAAAAAGCCCCCTTTTGTTTTAAAGGTTGGTGGGGAATTTTGGGTTTTATTTCCGCAATTTTTAGAAAGTAATTATAAACCTTTTCTCATTTAATTTTAGTCCCCATAATTGGCTGAAAATGTTTTTTTTAAATTTTTTCCTTTAAAAAAGGGGGTTCTTTAAATTTTTTCAATTTTTCGCAAATTTTACCAAAGGTATCCGAATTTGAAAGTGGTTATTTTTTTAATTACGGTGAAAATTTTTTTTTTAAAAATTTAAAATTGTTTTTGTTTTTTGGGACTTAGCTTCGTATAATTTCGAAAAAGGGTTGGGGTTTCCCCAGGGCTTTGAATTTCCTAAACTTTTTTGAATGAGTCAAATACAACTAAACCCCTTTTAAAGCCTGGGAACCCTATCAAAAAAAAAAACCCCTTTATGATACAAAATATAAAAAAAATTTTTATTTTTTTTTACAATAAAAGGGGGGGATTAAAAAAGGGTTTAACTTTTCCCCCTCCCTTTCGGTTTCACCAAAAGATAATTTGTTTTTTTTTAAAAGTTTTTTTGTGAATTTAAAAAAAATAAATTTTTTTTTAAAATTTTTGCGTTTCTTTGTTTTTTATTGTTTTTGATATTCTAAATAAAATAAAAAATAAAAAAAAATTAAAAAAAGTTATTTTGGGTTTTTTTTTTTTAATTAAACTAATAAAAAAATTCTGAAAATTTGAATTTAAAAAGTTTTTTTAAACCTTTTTTTTTTTTTTTTAAAACTTTCCCAGCCCAAGTTTTTTTTTTTTTTTAAACTTCAGGCAAAAAGAAAACAGCTGTGATTGGTTCAAAATACTTTGGTCAAAAACCGGCATGGGAGCCCCATAGCCTCATCTAACGAAGTCTTAAAGTGTTTTTAAAAATTTTAAAACAAATCTTTAAATTTGGGATTTTTAAAACCTTCCTCTTTTAAAACCCCCTTTAAGATACAACACCACCACAATTTTAAAGTTTTTTTCTAAAGTTTAAAAGGGGAGTGTGTTATGCATCTTTTCAAGAAGTTCTCTTTTTCAAAATTGCACCCCCCCGGAAACCCCCAACCCTTTTTAAAATAAAGGGTTTTTAGGGTTAAAGGAAAGAAATTTTTTCCTTCATTTTAAATTGTGGCACACCTGGTGGGAAAATTTGGAGCAATTATAAAATTTTGGGTTTTTTGTAGTTTTTAGGGATTTTTTTTTTTTTTTTTTTTTTTTAATTTTTGTTTGGGTTTTTTTTCTTTTTAGGGTTTAAAATTTTCCCTTTTTTAAATTTTGGTTTTGTAAACCCAAAACTTTTTTTTACCCCCTTTTCACCTTTTTTTCCCCCTTTTGATTTAAAATTTCCCCCCCCTTTGCTCCCCCCCCTCTTTCCCTCAAAAAAACCCCCCCCCCCCAAAAAAACCCCCCCCAAAAAACCCCCACTTCTCCCCCGCCCCCCCTCCCTCACACCCAACCCCCCCCTTCCCCCCTCCCCCTCTCTCCTTTTTTTCCCTTTCCCCCCCCCCCCCCCCCCCCCCCCTTTTCCCCCCCTCTCTTCCCACCCCCCCCCCCCCCCCCCACAACACCCCCCCTCCCTCCCACCCACTCCCCCCTTCCTCCCACTTCCTCCTCTTCCCCCTCTTATCTCCCCCCCCCCACCCCCAACCCACACTCCCCCCCTTTTCCTCTCTCTCTCTCTCTCCTCTCTTCTCTTCCCCGGAATGCATCTTTCTGGGTGGAAGGGGAAACTGTCCCAAAAAAATTTTGAAAGTTCCAAAAATTTTGTGTTCCCAACCTGACTGGGCCCCATTTTTGGTGGTGTCAAATCACGGTACCCCGCCCCCCCCCCCCCACAACACAAAAAACCCCCAAACAACACCCACCAACACAACAAACCCACCCACCACCACTTGTAAAAATAAAAATTCACCAGGGACACCAAACACACCAACTGTAACCCAAACCAACAGTTACATTTTACCAACCCCAAAACCCCACCCAACACACCAACCACCCAAAAACCCCCAACCCCAAACCCCCCACAACCACCACAACACTTAAACATAAAAAAACCACCACACCAAAACCCACAACTTAAATCCCACAGGACCAAACCAACCAACCCCCCCCCCCCCCCCCCCCACCCAACACACATTAAAACATAAAACAACCCCAAAAACCACCCCCAAAAAACCCACCACCCCCCCCCCCCCCCATTTAAAACCCAATACACCCCACCCACCACCCTGCCGCCCACCCAGCCCCCCCAAACACCTCTTTAAAAACCTACGCTTCTTCAGATTTCGTTAAAGGAGCGTTTTCTTGTGCCCTGTCCTCACATAAATCCCCCCTTTTTTCAACCCCAAAGCAAAAAAAACCTTTTTTTGTGGTAAATAATGAAAAAGAAGAAAAAAAACCCCCGAGGGTTAGCAACACGTTAAGGGCAAACAATAAAATCCGCATGTCTTGTAAATGTCCCTTAAAGCAATTTTTCCCCCCTGGGTTGGAATATGGGGGTTTTTGAACTTAGATCCTAGATTAAAGTTTGAAATGGGATCATTTAGGTGAGAAAAAGAAAATACTCTTTTATGTGACTCCCAAAAAAATTAGGGGTTTGGATTTTAAAAAGGAAAGGGCTTGGGGAAGGGGAAAAAACTAGAAAAGAAAAAAAACCCCATTAATAATTTAAAACACGTTTTTGAAAGTTAAACCCGGGGGTTTTTTTGGTAAAATATTCCTTTAAATTTTTTATTTTTATACTTTTTGTCTTAAAAATTTGGGGTTCCCCCCTTTTTTGTATAACAAGTTGCTCCCCTTTTTAGCTGATGCACGTGCCCCCTAAGCAACCCCCCCAAACTAAAATTTTTCCCCCATTATGGAAGGGGTTGTTTTTTTTTGTACTGTTTCCACCGGAAATTTAACTCATTTTTGATTTTTTCCCACCGAATCAAAAAATGTGTTTTTCCCACGGCTGAAATTAACCAACCAAACCCCAAAAACCACACCCACAAAAAAGCAGGCAGGCCCCCAAACAAACAACCAAAACCACCAAAAAAACCACACGCACCAAACAACAACCCCAACCACCAAACACACACAAGTTCTTCAAAGTTTGACGGTGAAAATTTTTTAAAGTTTTTGAAAAAATTTTTTTTTGTTAAAAATTCTATTTCAGGGGGAAAAGCGGGGAGCTAAATTACCTGAAATAACTGTGGGACTTTTTTTTAAAACTCTTTTAATATTATATAACAAGGATTGAGGGCCCCCTTTTACTCATTTGGTTTTTTGGGGCTTTTCCCCCTGGTCCCAAAGAAGCACCCGGTTCGACCACCCCGGGCCTTCTCGCATGCACTTCCCCTCTGCCCCATTTAAAATGGTTCTACACATCATAAAACATAAACCATTGCCAAAAAAAATAAAAAAAAAAAGAAGATGCCTTGTTAAATTGCAAATTTGATTCAGTGTAAAATTTTTAAAATTTTGGGGAAAACAAGGCAACTTCTTACCAGATTTGTTTAGTTTTGGGCCCAAAAATTCTTTAATAAAAAAATTTTTGTAACAAAAAACTTTTAAATTCATCCTAAAATATTATTTTTGAACTAAAATATATTTTAGTTAAGGGGAAGTTAGGGCCCCTAAGGGGCAGGGGGTTTACTTTTGGGAAAATTAACTTTTTAAAAATTGGGTATATAAACAAAAAAAACTGTTTGATTTGAAATGAAAAATTGATTCTTTGGGATTTAACCCCCCCTTCTGCCTGTTTCCCCCCACCTTCTGTTTCTCTTTCTTTTTTCCTCCCTTCCTGTTGTTCTCCTCCCCCCCCCCCTTTCTTTTGTTTTTCTCCCCTTTCCCCCTTCTTCTCCTCCCTCCCCTGTCTCTCTCTCTTTTTCCCCCCTCTTTCCCTCCTCCCTCCATTCTCCCTTCCACCTGTCTTTTCTACCCCCCTTGTTCCCCCCCCACCTCTCTCCTCCCCCCCTTCTTTTCCCCTTCCCCCCTCACCTTCCTCCCCCCCACCTTTTCCTCCTCCTCCCCTTCTCCCCTCCTTCCCCCCCTTCTTCTCCTCTCTTCCCCTCAACCCTCTCCTTCCTTTCCTACCCCCCCTTCCCTTCTTTTCTCTTCTTCTCTCCCTCCCCCCCCTTTTCCTTTTCCCCCCCCCCTCTCTTCTTCTCTCCCCCCTCACCTTCTCTCTCTCTCTCTCTCTCCTCCTCCCAAACCTTTCCCTCTAGTCTTCCTCCTTCTCCTCCACCGCCTCTCTCTTGTTCTCTTCTCCCCCCATCTTCTCTCCCCGTCGTCCTCTCTCCCTCCCACCTTCTGTCTTCCCCCCTCTCCCCTTTAACCCCCCCCGCTTTTCCTCTTCCCCCCCTCCTCCCTTTTCTCCCTCCCCCTTTGTTCTCTTTCTCCTCCCCCCCCCTCTTCTCTCCTCTTTCTCTTCTGTCCCTTCTCCCCCCCCCCTTTCCCCTCTCTCCTCCTTCTTCCCCCCCCCCTCCTTTCCTTCCCTTTTCTTTCCCCCTTCCCACCCCCCCCCCCCCCCCCAACCCCAAAACATCATAAAAACTTCCCCCCACCATCGGGAACGGCCAAATCCAAAGCAAACTCACCTACCCCCTTTCGGGTCCTTTATTTTAATGAAAAGTATTAATATTATGAAATAAAATAGACGGGGTTTTCAAACTGTTCCATGAAATTTAAAAAAAAAAAAAAATTTTTTAAAAAAATATAAAAAATATTTTTTGTGTTTTTGATAAACATAAATTAAAAAAATAGACATACAAAAAAAATTTAAAATTTTTGCCCAATAATTTTAAAATACCTAATTTTAATTAAAAACCTCCCAAACCAGGGGACCTCAAAATTTTTTTTTAAAAAAATATTTTTATAAAATTTTTCAATTCTTTTCTTCAATACTTCAAAGTCATCTAGGTAGTAGGTCTGTTTTTAATCTCCCATAAAAATTACACTTTTCCTTCAAAAACCACCATAATTATAGGGTCTTATGGTCCCTAAACTTTTCTTTAATTTTTTCAAAAAAACCCTTTAGTAATTTTTGACTATTTTATTTCCTTCTCACAATACCCATAAAAATTTTGAAACAATTTTAAAAACATTTAAAAATTTTCCCTTTAAAACACTTTTGATTATCCCTTTATTCCCCTTTTCCTGAATCATATCTAAAATCTGACCATTTAAAATAAACAAGGCTTTAATTTTTTTTAAAAAAAAAAACAAAATATTTCAATTATATATTACCATGTTTTTAAAAAAAAAAAAATAAACTCATGTTTCTTTAAAAAAAAATTCCCCCCATAGAAATGAAGCATGTTTCCCTAATTTTTGGTTTTGCTTTATGGGTTTTTGTTTTATTCCCAAAATTAAAAAATAAGGGTAAATTTATTTTTTTTTATATTTTTCCTACCCAAACTGTTTCTTGTTTTTTGGATCAAAAGGTTCTTTTAAAACTTTACCATCTTGTTTAATACAATACATTTTCATTCTCGGGTTGAACCCCGGGCTAATCAAAATTGGGGGTTTCAACCCTGCCCTGCCCCCTTTGTGCCCTATTGTTTGTCCGGGGCAAAATTCACCCCACCTTGCCTTTTGGGGAAATTCTATTACCTCTTGGTTTGAATGTGTGTTTTAAAATTTTAACTAAGGAAAACAGGCTCCTTGTAAAAGAAAGCTTGGGTCCATGGGATTTTCCTGTTTTAAAAAAAGGAAAAAAAAAAAAATCACCTAAAAATTAAAAACCCTCTTTTTTTGGGGACTTTGGGCCCCCCCTGCTGTAACCATTTAAAAATTTTTAAAAAGGCCCAGCCCCCAAATTGATCCTCTTATCTTCCCTAAATCTATGGGTTTAACCCCCCTTTCGTTTCCTTAAACCCCCATAAAAATTGATAATCTACCCGGGCTTAATCCAAAACCTCCCCCCTCTAACCACCCCAAACCCAAAAAAAAACCACCCACCCCAACCCCCAAAACCACAACCACACTCCCCACAACACCACAACACCCACCCAACCACAACCACCCCACACACCCCACCAACACCCAACACACCCCCCCAAAATCCCCCAAACCCAACAACAACAAATATTACTGTTTCACCATTTCCCCCTTAATACCCATAATTTATGTTAATTTTAATTACGGGAATATATCATGCAATGGGACAACTCTTTTTTCCCCTCCCATAAAACAACAAATTAAACCTTCCTTTCATTCATGGAAAAAAAAAAATGTAAAAAGAAAGTAGGGAGAGAAGGGAAATAAAGAAAAGTGAAAAGAAAAAAGGGGGGGGGGAAAGGAAAAAACCCCAACAAAAATTGTTCTTCAAAAGGGGCCCGGGGGGTCCTAAAAACCTTTTTTATTAACCGGTTTTGGGGGACTTACTCAGGGGTAGGGTTCAAAACCCACAATACATTTTTCCCATTCTCCCCCCATGCCCAATTCCCGGGGAAAAAACCCTAACCCTAAATTTCTCCTGTGTTACCAACACCCTTTTTACTCTTTGTACTTTTAAAGGGGCCCCATTGTAAGTCCTTTTATCCCCTTCAAATACTCACCGGGTTCCAAATCCCTATTTCCCCTTTATACCCAAAAAAATTGGGGGATGCCTCACACCAATTTTTAACTAAAAAATAAATCCCCACTAACTCCAAAGCATTTTAGAAACTTTTTATTTTTATTTTTCTCAAATCTTCCCTTACTATTTTTTTTTTCTCCCCCCTTCGTCCCCCAAAAAACTTTTCTGTCATATTAATGGAAAAAAGAAAAATTTTATAAAAATTATAAAAAAAGATATTTTTTTAAAACCTTAATTTTTTGTAAATTCCCACCACTTCAGCTTCCCACATTAAATGTAGGGTTTGAAAAACCCCCCCAACTCCCATACAATTTTGAATTTGAATTTGAATTTTTTATTTATTCAGACATATCAAAAACAAATACAAAAACTAAATGAAAAGCATAAAAATAACAAAAACTAATTTGTGTTAAATGACTTCACAAAAAAATAAAAATAAAAAAAATTATCTGTATTGATGTGATATGCCTGAAAAGGAGCAGGAAGAAGTATACACTTATTTAATCCTACCCCTTTTCCATAGTAAAAAATATATATATATATTTATTATATTCACATATACAGAGCCTTATACTTTGCATAAATAAACACAAGTTGCAAATAAATATGTATTATTTCTATGTACAGTATGTGATTCACTTTCAGATATGTTGCTTTAGAAATACATTTTTTAACTTCATTACTGTTCTGCTTTAGATATTTAATCATACACAATATTCCATTTGAATTCAATTCTGGCCACGCTTTGCCATAGCAGTTACATAATATAATAATAATATCTTTATTTATATAGCACCTTTAAAAAAACAATGGTTTACAAAGGGCTTTAACAAAATACATACGCGCAAGTACAATCAAATAAATACGAAATTAATCAAAATAAAAAAACATATACAAAAGATAAATACACATACTCATACAGTATATACACACAACAAACACACACACACACACACACACACACACACACACCACACACACACACACACACGTCCACGAAACAGAAAAAACATAACACTACAACTAAAATCACATTACTGGCATTGGCTTTGGAAGCGCTGTACTGTATGTGCTGGTTAAGAAAAAAAATGTCTTTTAAGGGATATGGCTAGCGGCTTGAAAGTGAAATTCCCTGTGAAGTATATTCCTGCGGTCTCCAAACACCGACGGTTTTGTTTTGACATCTCTTCCCATTCAGATCACAAACAATAGAGGGCACTCATCCCTGCTCGTGTTTGTCAATCCGAAGAGCGGAGGGAAGCAGGGAGAGAGGTGAGTACACAGTCTGTCTCAGCGTGTGTGCTACAAGACAAGAGGCCTCCTGAAGAAAGCAACCGTTGGCCTCAAGCTTCGAAAGCCTGGCTGACGTGTGCTTTAGGATTACTTAAAAGATACATAAAAACAACACAACCCCTGCGTTCCAATACCCATGCGTTCTTTCTATTTAGTATGCTAGAAAAAAAGATTTAGGATATGGGCTGATTCTTGTGGTCAGATGCAAGCATGCTTAAAAATACCCGGATGCCCTATACTACAGCTACATCCGTCGGGATTTTTTAGTGTGGGAATGAGAATGCTTTTAGGGCGATTCTGACCACAATCCAGTGCGCACCGGAAGTGACGTCACATCGACGGAGCCTCCGTGTGAAAAACAACCGGGATGCGACGAATATAAAAGCGAAAGGCAAGAGCAGTGCCTGATGTTATGATGAAAAAATAAGTAAAAGTATGTCCCAATTGTATGCATACTGCATCCTAACTAAATACTTTTTATTATCATCTGTAGTATGTAGAATAGAAAAAAGAGAGAATGTGAATTGGAACCCAGCCATATAAGCAAAAGGCAAGATCAAGGTGCAATGTTGATGATGAAAGATATAAGTAAAAGTACGTCCCAATTGTACATACTGCACGCTAACTACATACTTTTTATGATCAACTGTAGTATGTATAATAGAAAAAAGAGAGTATGCAAAATTGGAAAGCAGACATAAGCAACACATTCTACTGCATGCAAAACTACAGTACATACTATTTTTATAATCAATGTAGTATGTAGAGTAGAAAAAAAAAAGGGGTGCGATTTGGAATGCAGTCACAATATAAAACGCAGTCTGTCTTAACCTTTAGATCACACACGACCCCTCCCCCCTTCACAGACACTCTCCTCACATGTCACAACCCCCTTTTTCTCTTAACCCAGGGCTAATTGGGTTATTACTGAAACATATTCATTCACTTCTTATTACGCCCAGCCCCTCATTTGTTTAAATTATGAGATCAAAATATGACTTCAGCCAGTTGATATAATGAAATTGAAATTAAAATGAATTAGTCTTTCTAATGGTTTTCTGCTTGAGGGGACTTTTGCGCGTGTGTGTGTGTGTGTGTGTGTGTGGGGTGTGTGTGTGTGTGTGTGTGTGTGTGTGTGTGTGTGTGTGTGTGTGTGTGTGTGTGTGTGTGTGTGTGTGTGTGTGTGTGTGTGTGTGTGTGTGTGTGTGTGTGCCCACCCCAGTCCGCTGCCTTTGTCATACTACGATTGGACACTGGTCTGTATTGGGACTTAATCTGACACCAACCCTGCATTCCAATACCCATACTTTCATACTATTTAGTATGCCAGAAAAAAGATTTAGGATGTCCCAATACATGCAGGTCAATTTGCAGTATGCCAAAAATACCTAGATGCCCCACTATCTTTAATTGCATTTTGCAGTATTCGTCTTTTATTCTCAACATTTCTCGACAAAAAATCTTTCTTATCTGATTTTTTTTTTCTCTCCTGTGGCCCTAAAACTCTTCTGTACTTTAGTATGTAGTGTAGTAAAAAGAAAGAGTATGAGATTTGGAACGCAGGGTATATCTAAATGTTGAGGCCTATTATTTGATGTCTGCGTAACATTTTTAAATTGTGTATATATTTTGTTGTCTTTACGGATCTTGGATCCCTGTAAAGTTGACGAGTTTAAAACGTTGCTGAAGACTCATTTTTTGTTTTTGCATTGGCCTTTAACAAAACTTGAGACTTTGACACTCCTCCCTTTTTTTCTCATGTATCTTATATGTTGTTTTGTATTGTCTCTTGTGCAGCACTTTGGTCAACTGATGTTGTTTTTAAATGTGTTATAGAAATAAATTTGACTTTGACCTTATTTTACTTTGTTTTCTTATGTGTGGCCCTTATCCTCTTCCGTACTTTTGGGATCTAATCGGACACTAGCCCTGCGTTCCAAATCACATACTTTTTCTTTTTACTACACTACATACTAAAGTACAGCAGAGTTTTAGGGCCACAGGAGAGGAAAAAAAAAATCATTATGTCGAGAAATCTCAAGAATAAAGACGAATACTCCAAAATGCTATTGGAGTTAGTGTGGCATTTATGTATTTTCAGCATACTACGATTGATGTGCATGTATTGGGACATCCTAATTCTTTTTCTGGCATACTAAATAGTAGGGAAGTATGGGGATTGGAAGGCAGGGCAAATCTACATTTTTATTTGATGTCTGAGTAACATTTTTGAATCGTGTGTATATTGTTGTTGTCTTGAAGTTGTGGATAGATGTTTTATTGACGTGATGTCTCTCTCTTGTTCACTCCTGTAGGATTTATAGAAAGTTCCAGTATCTTCTGAACCCGAGACAAGTTTACAACCTCGCCAAGAACGGACCCATGCCGGGGTACGTAAGTTTAATGTTGTGTTGGAAAGATGGATCAATTAGGAGCTCATGTGTGCATTAAAACGTTTTCCTTTGCATCCAAAATATTAACAGAGGATAATATGAGGCTTCAATAGTTGAAATGTCAAATGACTTGATAAAATACTTAAATAGAAGTTATTTTCTAAAATAGCCCTAGTCTTAAAACGTCAATATTATGACGCAGAATAAGATTCACGTCAAGCTGCATTTCCGAGCCGAACAACATTTTTTAAAATCCTCAATTTTGACATAAATTGTTGTTAATGTCGAAATAAAGAAACAAACTAATACAGAAAAAAGAAAGAAAATAATACAAAGACTAAAACTACTAGAAAGAAAAGAAAAAGAAAGAAAGAAAGAAAGAAAGAAAGAAAGAAAGAAAGAAAGAAAGAAAGAAAGAAGAAAGAAAGAAAGAAAGAAAGAAAGAAAGAAAAGAAAGAAAGAAAGAAAGAAAGAAAAGAAATGAAAAGAAAAAATAGAAGAAAGAAAAGATATAGAAAGAAAGAAAAAAGAAAGAAAGAAAGAAAGAAAGAAGAAAGAAAGAAAGAAAGAAGAAAGAAAGAAAGAAAGAAAGAAAGAAAGAAAGAAAGAAAGAAAGAAAGAAAGAAAGAAAGATGACAAAACAGACCAGATCGCAATGAGTGACAAAACAGGCTGTTTCGCTACTATAATCCCTATGATCACTGTCAAAAAGGCCTAGTATGTCGCTCACCATTTTCCCCCGCATCACATGCAGAGAGGTTGACTAGACACATTCACATTCCAGACGACGCCACTGATAGGTGAGTCCCATAACCATCAGGAGACGCCGTATATGCCCGTAGCCATAAGGATGAAACCCGTATATGACCTGACTAGACACGAAAGGGTGAAATCAACGCTAGCCATCACACATGTGATCAGCACACAGTACGATTGCAAATCGTAGCTTTTTATGGTCATATTTTTGATTAAGACATTGAATACATCATTGATATGCACAAAGGGAGCCTTTCATTTCGCCGTGTTTAGACATATACAGGAATGCCCCCTGTGCCGTGCCGCGATGTTGTTTGGCTATGATTAGAAGTGAAAACCGAATATTTGAGGCTTATAAAGAATAAATGCACAGTGGCACACGCCGGGCACAGAAAACCTTTCAGTGTGTCTTGACTGTCTTTGCGAGGAATTGTCCTGCAACAGCCTTTCACGTCCGCAGATTGTGCCGATGTAGCTCAAAAGTTTTTGGTTAGCTGATCTTGTGTGTGTGTGTACTCAACTAAATTCAGTGACCTTTATTTCAACTCACAAAGGGGTAGGATTCAATAAATGTATACTTCTTCCTGCTCCTTTTCAGGCATATCTCAGCAACACAGATAATTTGTTTTCTTTTTTTTTTGTGAAAACATAATTTTTGTTTATTGTATTTCCATGCTTTTCATTTTGTTTTGTATGTTGATATGTCTGAAATAAACTGAATCAAATCAAATCAAAACTCCAAAGACATCATATTGTGTCACACCTTTTTTAATGATGACTTTTTTTTTACGGTTTGTCAGTGGTTCAAACCAGGACAATGCAATGATAAGAAAGGGATAAAAATAAGAAGAATAAAATACTGAAACAGCACGAAATTCAGCTAAACCAGTTACAGTGACATGTGTACAATTCAGAAATCATAGTTTTAAAATATACCAACAGTAGGGAGAGTAGGGGCGCTCCGGTGGTGTAGTGGATAGAGCGTGTACCATATTGGCTCCGGCCTTTGTTGCAGTGGTCGTGGGTTCAAGTCCGACCCGTGGACCTTTACTGCATGTCATCCCCCCTCTCACTCTCTGTCTCCGTCTCCCCATTTCAACTCTGTTCTATTCTATTTTCTTTTAACATTGATGTTAGAGGACTACAGATGAAAAATAGCTTTTTTGGCTAATTCTGGCATTTTTAACCCATGTACGATCATCATGTGTTTTATTAATTTGCACTGTCCCCTTCTTAAATAAACTGAATTGAATAGAATACTCTAGTCCTGCATGGTATACATATAAGAAGGTTTTGCTGATGAGCACAGAGCAAAATACAGCCGCCGAAAGAATTAAGAGACCAGTCTGGATTTTTCTTCAATCTTCATCTCTACATTACTTCATGGAAATGCTCTTAAAGGTTGGAATATGAAGGTGTATTGAACTCGGAAAAATTAAGTCGTATCATCCTAGCCTGAGAAAAAGGCAGAAAGAGTGTTTTATGGTCTCACTGTCTAACCCTACATTTCTCTTTCTGTGACATTTCTGTGAATTTGGTAGAAATGTTGTCAGTAGTTTATAAAATAAAACCAAAATGTTCATCTTACTCAAACATATGCCTCTAAAGAGTAAAACGAGAGACACTGAACATTTGGAGTGGTCTCTTCATTTTTTTTCCACGGCTGTATAAGAAGGTTTTGCTGATGAGCACAGAGCAGCTTCTCTCCGGAACTGACAACCCATCCAGACGACCTCATGCCCTTATTGCCCCCGCACTGTAACCTTGTTAATATTAAGTCTGCGTTACACTTGACTACGCACTGCCACACACACACATCACCACCATTCGGACACTGCCGCTGCATGCCACACACACACACACACACACACACACACACACACACACACACACACACACACACACACACACACACACACACACACACACACACACACACACACACACACACACACACGCACTGCTTGTCAATTAGCTTTCCTCGCTAACGCAATCACACCAAAATGAAGTGTGTGTTCCTTGGTATTTAAATATCCCCCTTCGAAGTTGCCTTTCATGTCCTATTTTCGGCCATCTGTTTTTTTTTTCTTCTAATGTCTAATATGGTTTGCGCGTGGTCCCAGTTGGAGTGTAATTGAGCGAATCATTTACCCATACGGGCCATACTGGGGCTGCGATGGCTGGTTCATTCAGTTAAAGGGCCTTCTGCTGTTGTGAAGGAACGGAAGAAGTTGGAACTGACTGAACATTGAACAGTCATGATCTAATTAGCTCCGGGAACAGGCAGTGGCTAGGCTAGCTCGCTGATGAATAAATAAATGTCAATGCGACATGTGTGTGTGTTTTCTGGGATTATTAGACGGTGGGGTTTGTGTTTGTGGCAATGGGCTCAAAAAGGTTAAAATTAGGCTTACGATCTGCATATACAGTCAGATTGGAGCTAAGGCAAGGCAAGGCAATTTTATTTCTATAGCACAATTCAGATACAAGGCCATTCAAAGTGCTTTACAGGGGCAAGATTAATACATAATACACATTGGAAAAGCGAATGAATAGAAATAAAACATTTAAAAGCTAATGAATTGGGCGCCCTTATCAGTTGGTCGGGCGTCCCCCCCTCTGCCCCATTTCACCTCTGTCTCTACATACTGTCAAATAAAGCATGAAAAAATGCCAAAAAATATCTTAAAAAAAAAAAAAGCTAATGAATAGAAATGGAGAAAGTCCTTGAAAGCATGTGGAGTGGAGTGGAGTTCTTTTATTTTGTCTTTTGTTTTTTTTGTGTGTGTGTTTGTTTGTTGAAAGAAGAAAAAGAAAAAAACATACATACATAAAGTACAAAAAAAAAGGTATTAGGCTTACGATCCTTATATACAGTCACAAAGTGGGAGCTCAAATAACATAAGTCATGTGAACACTTATCACTTCACACTTGTTCTTACTGTCAAGAAAAGGCTGTGAAAAGCTCATGTCTTAATTAACATTCGTACCTTTAAACACCTGAGCCGTCCCTATTATTTCAGTCTTCTTTTAGAGCAGAAAGAATAGACTTGTTCTATGTCAGGAAATACTGATAATTGACAATGTAACAAGTAGAGAAACTTGAAAAGGAAGCATAGTTTATACTTCTTCCTTTAAGTTTATACTTCTTCCTACTCCTTTTCAGGCATCAATTCAATATGTTATTTGTTTATTTTTTTGTTTATTTTTATTTCTTTTGTGAAATCATTTGAACATATTTTTTTTATTGTATTTTCATGCTTTTAATTTTTCTTTTTTTGATATGTCTGAAATAAATTGAATCAAATCAAATCAAATCAAATCAAGCATAAACTACAGAATAATAGTAATGCAGTGCAATGCAAAAAGAAAAGAGTCTTCAGTAACGTTGTAAACTGGTCAACTTTACAGGGATCAAGGCTCCATTCAATTACAAAGTGAGACACTCGTGTGGCAGTGATGTGTTTGTGTGATTTTATTTGAGTCTTGCCTTTGTATTTATGTTGTTTTAGCCACAAACTGAAGGCAATTTTCTGTCTCTATGTGATAGACAATAAAGTTTTGTGAATTGAATTGAATTGAATTGAATTGAATTGAATTGAATTGAATTGAATTGAATTGAATATATATTTTTTTTGCAGGCTGAATTTCAACAGCTTCATACTATGGTTTTACCTTATCGTATCAAGCTAAAGTTGTAAATGTACCTACAGTTGGGACAAAAATATGTGTATCATGTTAAACAGCTAAAGATAAAGTGGGTTCTACTCATCATGGACCTATTGTAAGAGGTTATACTGAGCGATGACAATTTGTACAAAAAAATAAAGAAAAAAGGGACATCATATTTATTTATTTATTTATTTACATTACTTTTCTTCCAATATACAATTGCACAGTTAAATACAAAGTGAAAATATTTCGTCAGTTATACTGTAGTGTGTGTTTTTTTCTTTGCAGGCTGAATTTCTTCCGAGATGTTCCTGATTTCAGAGTTCTGGCCTGCGGAGGTGATGGCACCGTGGGCTGGATCCTGGATTTCATAGGTACATAACGAGAAATCCTACGTTTTATAATATTTGACCATGATGTGAATATGTTTGGTTAAGTTACTTTATTAGTCAATGGTTACATAGAAAGTTGTCTTATCGCATATCGCAAGTTCCACACTCAGAGGGGGTCAGAGCGCAGGGTCAGCCATAGTACAGCGCCCCTGGAGCAGTTTTGGGGGTCAAGTGTCTTGCTCAAGGACACAATGGTAGAGATGGTGGGCACCGTAGACGTAATACCAGCCACCATAGATTTAATACTAACACCCTCCTGTCCGGTGCCGGGGATCGAACCAGTCGACCTCATGTTACTGGGAGGAGGAACCAGAGACCTCATGGTTACTGGGAGGAGGAACCAGAGACCTCATGGTTACTGGGAGGAGAACCAGAGAGACCTCATGGTTACTGGGAGGAGGAACCAGAGACCTCATGGTTACTGGTTGGCCCCGCTCTCTTCTAGGCCATCCTACCACCCCGATATTTGACAATTATATGAATATATTTGGTATACGCTTTATTCCATAGCTTCAATTATTTCATGTTATAGTTACAAACTCCCATTACAAACGTTGGTATATTTACTAATACTGTGTTTGATCACAGAAACAAATCAATTTCCTTTTTTTTTAAAGCAAAATTGAATTGTTTTTATTGTTTTCATTCGCCAGCACACTCCCCTGTTGTTACGCCCTCAAACAGTAAAGTGTATAGTTTATGGTTTGTGTAAAATAAACACATTTAATTATGTCAGACTCCGTGTATTCAGGGGTGGTAAAATGAGTGGGTGATTACGCCAGTTGGAGAAAAAAAACAACAACATACAGACAGGGTCATCATTTGAGATTTTTTTATTATTTTTTCTAAATCACCTGGCCTCCTTCTATTTGCTTCGTGCGGTCTTGTTACTTGTTACGTCGCCCCTAAAAAAAATTGCCTCAATTTTTTATCAATCAAAAACAAAGAGAAGGTAATAACTGTCCGGGGCGCGAGAAGTGTCTCTAGAAATAGACTGTACACAACTCACCATCCATATCGACTTTGTAGTTCTACAAGTAAAGGTTGAGCGGCAGAGAGATACATTTGATGATTTCTCTTGCAAGTTTTTCTTTTGCTCTGCAGTGATGTTTGTGTATTTTCTTTGTGTGTTTTGTGTGTTGTGATATGTGTCTTTAGATAAGGCCAACCTGGACAGGAACCCCCCCGTGTGTATACTTCCTCTTGGCACGGGCAACGACTTGGCAAGATGTCTGCGATGGGGCGGAGGTACTGACAGAAAATAGATACATTGCAGTGCGAAATGCATTGGCCTCAATTCACCTTAGACACACGCTCAGAGGTGTGTGTTGTGTGTGTGTGTGTGTGTGTGTGTGTGTGTGTGTTGTGTGTGTGTGTGTGTGTGGTGTGTGTGTGTGTGTGTGTGTGTGTGTGTTGTGTGTGGTGAATGGTGAATGTGGTAAGAAATGTAAAGCGCTTTGGGGCTGAGAAAATCGGCTTAAAAGCGCTATTAAGACAAGTCCATTCACCATTTAGAGGTAAAGATAGAAATGTACTACACAGTAACCCAGAGCTATTATCATAATTATTCTAAAGAATTCATACAAAGCTTGGGACTTAATATTAGACCACTGACATAAGGCTGCACAGACCAACAATTATGTTCATTATTAACGCATTTGAAGATTATTTTCTTGATGAATCAATTATGTTATTATTTTTAATGTCTATAAAATGTCAGAAAATAGTGAAAATGTCCGCGAAAGTTTTCCAGAGTTGGAGGCTCTGTCAAAACCCAACTCATAAAAGCAGATCAGCACATCTAAAAGCAACCAAAAAGTATTTCCAATGCTTGCTTAATAATCAACCAAAGGATGAATAGATAATTATACGGTGGCGTAGTGGATAGATCTGTACCATATTCGCTCTGGCCTTCGTTGCAGCGGTCGCGGGTTCGAATCTGACCCGTGGACCTTTACTGCAGGTCATCCCCCCTCTCTCTCTCTCTCTCTCTCTCTCTCTCTCTCTCTGTCTCCCCATTTCAACTCTGTACTATCTAATAAAGCTAGAAAATGCCCAAGAAAAAAAAAAAAAAAAAATTCAGGCTCAGTGATACATATTTTGTAAAACGTTGTTGTTTCTCACAGTGTGACGGCGTGACTCTGTCTCCCCATTTCAACTCTGTACTATCAAGTAAAGCTTGAAAATGTCCAAAAATTATCTTAAAAAGTAACAAAAGTAAAATGTTTTAACATATATTGTGTGTGTCTGTGTATGTGTGTGTGTGTGTGTGTGTGTGTGTGTGGTTGTGTGTGTGTGTGTGTGTGTGTGTGTGTGTGTGTGTGTGTGTGTGTGTGTGGTGGTGTGCGTGTGTGTGTGCGTGTGTGTGTGTGTGTGTGTGTGTGTGTGTGTGTGTGTGTTTGAGGCTATGAGGGTGAGAGCCTGCTGAAGATAATGCGCGACATAGAGAACAGTTCGGAGCTGATGTTGGATCGCTGGAAGATCGACGTCACGCCGACAGACAAGGAGGAGAGAGGAGACCCCGTGCCCTACAGCATCGTCAACAACTACTTCTCCATCGGAGTGGTGAGCTAAAACCTCCTATGGAAGAGTGTTAGGGCCACTAAGGCAAGGCAAGGCAAGGCAAGGCAATTTTATTTATAAAGCACATTTCAGGCACAGGGCCACTCAAGGTGCTTCACAGGGTTAAAATCAAATAAAGAATACAAATACAAAAAAGGAACAAATTTAAAACATGGATAAAAACACAACATTTAAATAAAAGAATTAAAACATTTTACCAAAAAAAAAAAAAAAAAAAAAAAACTAAAGAGAAAACGTTTTTTTATTTGTTTCCTTATGCACTTTGAGAACAACTCTGCACTGTCTAATAAAGCTTGGAAATGCCAAAAAAATAATCTTTAAAAGGTAACACTCTCCATCGGAGTGGTGAGTCGATATATGACTATATCAAGTCAAGTCAAAGTCAAATTTTTATATTGTCAGTTCTGATATATGCAAGACAGACATCAGAATCAAAATGGCGTTTATCTCTGACCCACGGTGCAAAAAAAAAGAAATTGATTAGAATAAGATAAACATAAACAATATTTACATTAGCTACAGTCTAAATAGGGGAGAACGGGGTAATTTGTCACATGGGTTGGATGTCACATTCGTTATATCTCGCCACCAGAGCGCGCTAGCTCTGAAATGTTGATATAAAAAAGGTCCAGAATTGGGATCAGAGGTCACATACATAGACTTCCTTGGAGGAAGACAGCTGCATTTCAGGTGAGAGGATGTTTTGTGTTTTTCATGTCAAATTCAAAATATTTTGCTTCTCAGTATTTTTCTTCTAGGCTTTTACACAATGGGTTTATAACAAAACACTTGTTACCCTCAGAAAGTGTGAAGGGTAAGCTATAGTTTAGATTGTTGTTAGCAAGCTAATTAGTTGTCAGATGGTTGTTGGCCTTGATGCTAGCAAGAAATTCAGGTTGGGGTTGGTCGTCAAATTTTTTGGGGGGTTGGTTGTCACATGTTATCTCAAGGCTGCAGCCAGAAAAGGTACCCAATAACGAAAGAAATTGTCAAGCTGTATCCTCACTGACACCCCAGAGAAGGAAAAAATAGAGCAGGAAAAGGCAGCTAGCAAGCAAAAGAAAAAAGGGCAACAAAATCAAAACAACCCAGTGCATCCCAAACTAGACCAGCTGCCAAGGCTACAGTAAGTTATGTAGGCCTATTTGTCAACTTGACAATGCAATTAAACTTTCAAATTTGGTTCTGCCTCATTGCCTTCTTTTTAAGATTTTTCCCATTAAGATAACATTGTGACAAACAACCCCATAGTGTGTGACAACCGACCCCTTGATGGGGTTGGTTGTCACAATGTGTCAGAGTGTCTTTGATGGTAAATTACTTCTTCATTACAATAAGTTGGAAAAAAAGAGAGACACACATTTCAAGCCAACACCTTAAGCTTCAATTTAATGTAGGAATGGCTATTGACAGATGTTTTGGTGATGAGCAATTCTCACTAGAGTAAAAAGTGTGCCTACTTACCCCGTTCTCCCCTACTAAGTAGTGCAAGGATTTTTTTTCAAGCTTTATTGGATAGTACAGAGTTGAAATGGGTGAGCTAAAAACTGCTATGAAAGAGTGTTAGGGCCACGAAAGAGAAAACTTTTTTTATTTGTTTCCTTATGCACTTTGAGACAACAACTCTGCACTGTCAAATAAAGCTTGGAAATGCCAAAAAAATCATCTTTAAAAAGTAAAACTCTCTATCGGAGTGGTGAGTTAAACTTCTACGGAAGAGTGTTAGGGCCACAGGAGAGAGAACAAAAAATAGACAAGGACATTATAAAGTTCTAGAATTTCTTTTGAACAATCTGGAACAAACTCCCAGAAAACTTGAGGTCTGCTGCAACCCTCAGTTCTTTTAAATCGAGTCTGAAGACTTTTCTGTTTCCATTTTAACCTGTACTTTTAATTTAATTTAAATGTTTTACTTCTTTTCATTCGCTTTTAAATGTCTTCTAATGTGTTTTATGTATTTTAATCTTGCCCCTGTAAAGCACTTTGAATGGTTCTTGTGTTTGAATTGTGCTATATAAATAAACTTGCCTTGCCTTGCCTTGAAATGTCGAGAATAAGAACTCAACAGTTGTGATATATTAGGAAAGATATTAACAGATTAGAATTTCCGGGATCAATAACTCATAAGTAAAACATTATCAAAACATAATCGATGCATCTTTGCTATCATCAAAAGTAACACAGAACCTACACAGAGGCCAACCGACATATCGACTGACATATTGAAAATAAAACTCCCTCCGTCAATATTTTTTTGTTTGTTAAAGGTTGAATTAAAACATAAAAACACTACGCAGTACCCACGGTAACGGCATAATCATTCCATTTACTTGTCGTGATGACATTCTGGGTCACATACTTGGTCTTTATTGAGATGTGCTCAAGTCATCAACTGTCTCTGATTGATAAACAAGCCTCGGTGTGTATCTGCAAGACACACACACACACACACACACACACACACACACACACACACACACACACACACACACACACACACACACACACACACACACACACACACACACACACACACACACACACACACCACACACACACACACACACACACACACACACACACACACACACACACACATATACACACACACACACACACACACACACACACACTCAACCACACACACACACACATGTCCACCCATCTCCAGACATAATGACACTGATTTGGCGTGGCCCATGTTAGCCATTACTGATAAATGTCAGGGGGGAAATATGGTAATTGACATTTGCAGGTGGTTGAGGAGGAAGACACTCCATGTTGTGTGGGTCTTGTTCAAGAACATAAGTGATGCATGGCCTGACAAATGTTAGTTGAATAACACCTCCAGTCCGGGCCACTAATGACCACGTTAGAAGGATATTAGCAGGACAGGGTTCTTGTTAACATACCCTGCGTTCCAAATCACATACTTTTTATTTTTACTGCACTACATACTAAATGTACAGAAGAGTTTTAGGGCCACAGACAGGAGAGAAAAAAAAATCAGATAAGGAAGTTATTTTTTTCTTCATTATGTCGAGAAATGTCAAGGATAAAGATGAATACTCCAAAATGCTAATGGAGTTAATGGGGCATTTATGTATTTTTTTTAACATACTATAATTGACGTGCATGTATTGGGACATCCTAAATAAAATTCTGGCATACTAAATAGAATGGAAGTATGGGTATTGGAATGCATTCAGAGTTCAATACACCTTCACATTCCCACCGGTGAAGTAGGTCTTTAAGGAGAATACATTTCTGAAATTGTGAAACTGGTGAAAAAGAGAGACAGCTTATTATTCTTCTGGCTTTTTTGTGTCTATCCCTGGCTATTTTATGTATTTTAATGTGTGACAGAATGCTGTTCATGTTTTTATATCAAAATGGTCAAATAAAATCATTCATTAATTCATTAATTCATTCATTCATTCATGCATTCATTCAGCTATAGCCAATGTATAGCTACATGGATTAGAAATATTCAGAGAAAAAGCTTTTTCCAATGTTGTGAAGTTGTAAATGTATTCAGTGATTGTATTAGGCCTCAAGGGGACTCACAATTCATTTGGGTGAGAAAATAAATATTAAAATGCTTGTTTACAAAAAAAAAATTAACTCCACAGGGTTCCTTCAAGTGGGAATTCGGGAGTAATTTAACAGCATCTTGTAAAAATGCAAAACAGTAGGAGCGCTCCGGTGGTGTAGTGGATAGAGCGCGTACCATATCGGCTCCGGCCTTCGTTGCAGTGGTCGCAGGTTCGAATACGACCCGTGGACCTTTACTGCAGGTTCTACCCCCCCCCCCCCCCCCCTCTTTCTCTCTCTCTCTCTCTCTCTCTGTCTCTCTCCCCATTTCAACTCTGTACTATCCAATAAAGCTTGAAAATTATCTTAAAAAAATGCATTGATTTTGAAAGTACTAATTTTCCTTCTGTTGCAAAATTCAAACCAAATATTGTAAGATTTCATTTCTGCAACTGTCCATTTCATGCTTTTACATTACAATACATTACCTTTTTTTTCAGCTTTTATCCAAAGCAACTTCCATTAAGTGCATTCAACCATGAAGGTACAAACTCAGAACAACAAGAATCACATAAGTAGGGGAGAACGGGGTAAGTAGGCACACTTTTTACTCTAGTGAGAATTGCTCATCACCAAAACATCTGTCAATAGCCATTCCTACATTAAATTGAAGCTTAAGGTGTTGGCTAGAAATGTGTGTCTCTCTTTTTTTCCAACTTATTGTAATGAAGAAGTAATTTACCATCAAAGACACTCTGACACATTGTGACAACCAACCCCATCAAGGGGTCGGTTGTCTTACACTATGGGGTTGTTTGTCACAATGTTATCTTAATGGGAAAAATCTTAAAAAGAAGGCAATGAGGCAGAACCAAATTTGAATGTTTAATTGCATTGTCAAGTTGACAAATAGGCCTACATAACGTTCTGTAGCCTTGGCAGCTGGTCTAGTTTGGGATGCACTGGGTTGTTTTGATTTTGTTGCCCTTTTTTCTTTTGCTTGCTAGCTGCCTTTTCCTGCTCTATTCTTTCCTTCTCTGGGGTGTCAGTGAGGATACAGCTTGACAATTTCTTTCGTTATTGGGTTCCTTTTCTGGCTGCAGCCTTGAGATAACATGTGACAACCAACCCCCCAAAAAATTTGACGACCAACCCCAACTTGAATTTCTTGCTAGCATCAAGGCCAACAACCATCTGACAACTAATTAGCTTGCTAACCACAATCTAAACTATAGTTTACCCTTCACACTTTCTGAGGGTAACAAGTGTTTTGTTATAAACCCATTGTGTAAAAGCCTAGAAGAAAAATACTGAGAAGTAAAATATTTTGAATTTGACATGAAAAACACAAAACATCCTCTCACCTGAAATGCAGCAGTCTAACTCCAAGGAAGTCTATGTATGTGACCTCTGATCCCAATTCTGGACCTTTTTTATATCAACATTTCAGAGCTAGCGCGCTCTGGTGGCGAGATATAACAAATGTGACATCCAACCCATGTGACAAATTACCCCGTTCTCCCCTACTATAGCTTCTAATAACACACACACACACACACACACACACACAAAAGAGTACTATAGCTTCAAATAAACCAAACTACAAAGTGACACATGTAAGTGCTACATGGAGATGTAACAAGCGCAATTTTTATTTTTATTTTTATTTATTTTTTGTCAAAGTGCAGTCTGAAGAGATGTGTTTGAAGGCATGCTGTTAACTAAATCTACAATACCATACAACATAACACTCCAGTAAGTTTCATGCTTTAATCGAAACCAGTTGATTATTTTCTTGCTGATCCGACCTCAATGAGGACATTAAAATAAAACCCTTTTTGTCCTGACTGGCTCATATACAGTGATAATCACCCCCCCCCCCCCCCATTCCCCCCCCCCAATCTTCACCCTGTCACTGGGATTAACACCCGGCAGGCGAGATGATGATGACAAATGAAGTTGTTTGTGGGGCGGATTAGGACGACTTTGAGCTCTCTATGGGGTTGAGTGTGATATAATATTTTTGCGACACATTTTTTTTTCGCATCAATTTCTTTTTTTTTTTTTTTAGCTTTCCGTTAAAATTACAATAAAGATTAAGCGACAAGTCAAGCTGGTAATTACCTCAGAGATTATGTAGATGAAGTGAAGATTGTTTCTGTAATGACAATTTGGAAAATACAACGATCAGCAATACCAGCTACTATAGGAAAGCGACAGTATGCACACATTATAAGTCATTGTGTTTTGTCTTGTTCTCATAGAAGTCAGATTCAAATCATTAGAATGTTAAAGCCCCTTGTACTGGAAACCCAAATCCACAAAATCCTTCTAACTATGTCATTTTGGGAGTTAGTAAATTGCATGATAGAAAAGCATCTGAAAGAGTTATAGGCGTATTATCGATCCAAATTAAATATATTTTTTACAAGTTTGATTAACTTAACAGAAACTCAGTTTAGATGAGGCGGGCTAGGCACTGGTTCTTATGACACAATAAGTATTTTGAACCAATCACGGAAGAGTTCTGCACAAAACATTCTATAAAAACAATGACTATTGCCAAGGAGATTGTTTGATACGACCACGCCCATAAAAAATTATTTTTCTAACTCAGTTTTATCATATTTAAGAACATTTTCAATCCGATGTTTTTATTTGTATATCAAACTATTGATTGTTCACTATTTTAGAACCTATTTCCAGGGGCTTTAAATAAAACTAAAACAAATCTCTTTTCCAGTTTAATTCCATCCAACCCATAAACCCAGGTGATTCTTCCAACTTCCAAAAGAAAGAAAGAAAGAAAGAAGAAAGAAAGAAAGAAAGAAAGAAAGAAAGAAAGAAAGAAAGAAAGAAGAAGGGCCATCTTATCTTTTTTGAACCTTCGTGCCACCATGGGCCCCTTGTTAGAATTGAGAATTAATGTGTCCATCCCCTTTGGGAGGATGTGGAAGTGACGTGAAGTGTAATGATCTCAATCAGGGCCAGTGTGTTAGACAGACAGACCTAATCACTGGGCTAGGCTGCACTAGCATAATGCAGTCAGTCGCCCTAACGACCTCGCTATGCTCCTGTCACAGCCATTATCTCTCTCTCTCTCTCTCTCTCTCTCTCTCTCTACCCCCCCCTGTATAGTGGAAGGGCACATCAAACTGACTAAGCCCCCCCCCCACCCCCCTACTCATAATTGGACTAAACTTTGAGCAATGAGAGCACATTACACATGTCCTGTATTCATTTGGGTGCCAGAGTTTTTACATTGGTAATTATTTGAGGGGCAGCTACTACAGGGGAGGGAGAGAGAGAAGACAGACAGACAGACAGACAGACAGACAGACAGACAGACAGACAGACAGACAGACAGACAGACAGACAGACAGACAGACAGACAGACAGACAGATTGTCGTGAGCTGAGGTCAAGGCTTGAGGATGTGAATGTGTCCGACAGTGGTGATATGTGAGTGAGTTACCCCAAACCAGTTTTGTGGGTTTTATGGTTTTATTTTTCAAATACTCCAAATAATATTCTAATAGAATTCAGTTTTTACTATTTGAAAATATTAAGTATAGCGCAGTTGAGAGAAGCTGGGTCCATTTAAAGCTATGGTGCATATCAATGAATGTCGCTTACTCCAACCATCGCCAAACGAGTTGACACAAAATGATTAAGCCTATCAGCTCCGCAAAACGTTGTATTTCTCAATGAGTTTAAAATGGACTTTATCCTACTCACTTGTTGCGAAACGCTGTTCTTACAGTCAATAGCCACAGTCCATTTTATCAGCTACTGAGATTCAGTCCTTACAAACCAGGGAGAGACAACCTCCCCCTCGTTTTCCAGCTATGGTCCGTGTTTGTAGAAGAAAAATCGCTCTTCAGTTGCATCCACAGCTCACCTTTTGTCGTTCTTGAGCTTGATGTTAAAACAAGGGAAGCTGCATCTTTCCTAAGACCATGTAGGAACAAAACACAGTACACTACTCACAGATACATCCATCAGACAGACAGGACTTTGAACAGGGACAGGTAGACACACCAAACCATCGACACACACAACACACACACACACACACACACACACACGTCACAACGACACACACACAGACAACAGACAGACAGACACACACACACACACAACACACACAGCCCCACACACACACACACACACACACAACACACACACACACACACACACATCCATCATATCACCTGTTTTTTTTGGGTGTTGGAAGCATGAGTGTGAGTCTGCGGGGATCTTGAAGAGAAATCTTTTGGTCTTCTGGTAACAGCGTCTTGAAACGACATCAAGAGGAGCCGGCTATTGATTTTTTATTTTTTTTGGCTTCTCCTAAATTTTTCTTGTACAGAGCACTAGCAGGGGGTCTTTCTCCTCTCTGTACGGGCTGTTTCAATAGTGCCACTCAAAATATATACTGGAGCGGGTCAAAAACAGATTGGGGAAGGGAGTGTGTGTGTGTGTGTGTGTGTGTGTGTGTGTGTGTGTGTGTGTGTGTGATAGAGGAACAAGCCCAAAAAGTTTACAGCAACTTTCTCTCTCACTCACTCTTTCTCGAGATGGCATAAGTTTGCTTGTGTTCGTCAAGATTTTTTTATTTATTTATTTTTTTTCACAAAGGCCTTGCCAGCATAATTCTGCTGACGCCCGAACTTAGACGTGTGAATTAAAAGGAAATGTCAGTGTTGTTATAGTCCCTGAACAATTCATTACTCGAGACTTAAACAATCTGTTTCTCAAGGACCTCTGCATACTTGATGACATATACTCATGCACTTGTAGGGAAGACAAAGAAGAAGTACTATAGAATAAATAACTAAATACATCTTCACCTCATCACTTGATATTGTGGAAAGACTTGCAAACTTAGAAATTGCACTTACTAGATGATAATAAAAACTCCAATGAAACACACTGTACCTTTTAATATCGTTAGCCTCATAGCATAATTGCCTAAATCATATTTACTCTACTCTACTTTTACTCTATCTACTCTATTCTACATCAACTTTACCCTACTCTATAACTCTTAAAATATGACTTAGTCAATTATGCTATTAGGCTAACGAAAAGTAGATGTAGAGTAGAGTAGATGTAGAGTAAATATGATTTAGGCATTATTTTCATTTTTCATTTAACTTTTATTTATCCTCGAGAGACCAATTTAGGGGTGACCCTCATTTACAATGACGTCGAGTTCAAAACAAATTCAAAGGAAAAACAACAATACATACAAAATATTCAATGCAAATACATCAAATACACAACAACAGGTGAAGAGAAAAAAAACAATTGAAACATTTACACAGTGGTGAAGAGTGGCAGCAATTAAAATTAAATGGGTGAAAGTACATTATAGCCTAATTAAAACAGTTACAGGTAGAGTTTGGCAGATTTAAGATAGTTTGTTTAAATTGGTTAAAGGATATGAAGGTATTTAGTTTAATTTGTTGCTGTATGTTGTTCCAGGAGTCGGGGGCACTGAAGATGAATACAATAGATGAATCAACTGCTAAATGAAAGGCTGGCTTAACACTACAAACCAGTCTAAAGTATCTTACCCCTCTATACAGTCCGTCTGCATTTTTCCTAATCCAAATAAAAACACATATACGTTCAAGTTGTAATTGTCTAATTTTTCTAATTTTCCCAGCTAAAATTAAAGGAAATTTTAGTCTAATAGCAACCTCCATCATTTGTACTCTCTCTCCTCTCTCTCTCTCTCTCTCTCTCTCTCTCTCTCCTCTCTCTCTCCTCTCTCTCTCTCTATATATATATATATATATATCTTATTGTGTAAAAATTCACACGTAGAGACAAGCTAACAGTGTTACAGACTGAGATGGTGTTGATATACTGGTGAGGCGCCTCTGTCAGTCACACCACACTAACATATGTAACATAAACTGCCTCGTCTTAGCACCACCAAACACCAGTGAGGCTGCACTGGCTGCCCCTGGGCGCACACTGGGAGGGCGAGAGAGATAGAGAGGGGGGGGGGGGAAGAGAGAGAGGGAGGGAGGGGGGAGGGAGGAGAGGGGGGGGGGGGGGGAGAGGGGGGAGGAGAGGGGAGGGGAGGGAGGGGAGGGGGAGGGAGAGGGGGGGGGGGGGGAGGGAGAGGGGAGGAGAGGAGAGGGGGGGGAGGAGAGAAGAGGGGGGGAGAGAGGAGAGGAGAGAGAGGAGGGTGGGAGGGGGAAGAGAGAGGTGGAGGTGGAGAGACAAGAGAGAGAGAGAGAGAGAGAGAGAGGAGAGAGAGAGTGAGAGAGAGAGGAGAGGAGGAGAGGTGAATCACATAGAGAGAGAGAAGAGAGGAGAGAGAGAAAAGAGAGAGAGAGAGGAGAGAGGAGGAGAGAGAGAGTGGAGGATAGAGGAGAAGGAGGAGGTGAGAAGAAGATGAGGAGGAGATAAGAGAGAGGAGAGAGGAGAGAGAGAGAAGAGAGAGAGAGAGAGAGAGAGAGTGAGAGAGAGAGGAGGAGAGGAGACAGGAGAGAGGATGAGGGAATCACAGGGTGCTGGGAGTCAGTCCTGTAGAGAGAGCTGGAGTGGATATCGGATGGTAGTAAATTAAGTAGCCCGTAGATGGGACATGGTGGCACGCCGTTCGTCAGTCAGGCTTCTCTGTCAATACCTCTCCATCCCGGGATCAACCCCACAACACACACACACACACACACACACACACACACACACACACACACACACACACACACACACACACACACACACACCACACACACACACAACACACACACACACACACACACACACACACACACACACACACACACACACACAACACACACACCTTCAAACACACACACACACACACACACGACGTATGCACTCACACACACACACACACACACACACACACACACACTGCTGTTCCTGCTGCTTCCACCACCTCATAGATCTAGACACCGGGAGAGCAGGCAGGGGGGAGGTGGGAAGTTGTGGAAAGTGAAATGAACCAGAAACAAGTTGATTTGGATGTTAAACCTGCAGTGTGTAGAATGTTGGTTTTATTTCCTAGCAGATTTTGTAGAAAGTAATTATAATATCCATAAGTACATTAATGTATGTATTAATTTAGTGCATAATAGCTGAAAAACATTTTTTTGAATCATTTTTTTTCCCCTTAGAAAGGGTCTCATATATGTCCATATTTCTGCATATTTTGACCAAGCCTAGTGCCGCCATCTTGAAAGTGTCATAGTTGGGAATGTCATCAGGTGCATTGTTTAAAATGTAGAATTGTTTTTGTCCTTGAAGGCCACTGTAGCTTCTGTTATTATTCAAAAGGTTTGGGGTTACCCAGGGAGTGTTGCATTCTAGAACTTTGTAGAACTTTCTTGATGATGTCATATTACACACTGCACCTTTAAGAGGGAAGATACATTGTTTTTTAAATGTTTTATAATGTGTTTCCATTTTAACATGCAATTTTCATTTTATTTGCTTCTTTTATTCGATTTTAAATGTTTTATAATGCGTTTTATGTATTCTAATCTTGCTCCCTGTGTAAAGCACTTTGAGTGGCCTTGTGTCTGAATTGTGCTATAGAAATACACTTGCCTTGCCTTGTGCAGAGGGAAGCACATACTGTACAATGCAAAACAGTCAGGCTTTAAAGGTGGAGTCAGTGATTCTGGAGAACACTTGTTGACAAAATCACTTTTATTTTTGTCAAAATTAGTGAATATCTATCACTATTCCCCCATATTACTGTGTGTGTGCTGAAAATAAATCTGGTAGGCTCTGTAAACTGGAACGTAAACAAAGGGGACCCAACGTAGCAACTTGCCCGTTTACAGAGCATAAGGATGATATTCATTTATTATGACAAAAAAAAAAAGTGACAACTAGCATTAATCTCCAGAATGGCTGCCTCTAACCTTAACGTTTTAGGAAGAAGGGATCACTTAAGGGGTTCTTTACAAAACAATGAAGTAAAACTTATATCTGAACTAAACATTTCTTTCTCTCTTTGTCAGGACGCCTCCATCGCACATCGTTTCCACGTTATGAGGGAGAAGCATCCTGAGAAGTTCAACAGCAGGTCAGTCTGCGTCTGTTTGCTTCTGTGTTTTATATGTACAGTAGAGACATAGTAACATATTAACACGGTGGTTGCAACTGCCCTATACTCTCAGGGTCCATAAAAACCATAAAACAGTGCAATAGCAGTTAATATTAGGCTAGTAATACTCAATGCAAAACAGCTGATTAAAGGTAGGATAAATATGGACATATATGAGAACCTTTCTAAGTGAAAAATAATAATTATAAAAAAAAATTCAGCTATTATGCACTAAATTTAAAGTACTTATGGATATTATAGTTATTCTCTTCAAAATCTGCTAGGAAATAAAACCCAAAATTCTACACACTGCAGGCTTTAAGGTAGACCATGATTATTAAAGAGAGAAGAGTTGCTGTTCCAACTATACACTTCAGCCTATGCCCTTAAATTGAAAATATTCACCTTTATGGCTGATGTTGGTTTTGACTTTGGTCCAAATAAACACAATTGTTTTTGAGGAATTTCAAACAGAGCATATATGTATGTCCTGAATATAAGACTTAGTAACCATCAGGGTCATTTATGTTCCTTCTTTATGAAATGTTAAACCACGGCTATGATGGAACAAGCTTTATTTCCAAAAAGATAGTGAGAAATGTTTCTGGTTTGACATCACACAGTACTCAATGTAGTAAACGACAACAGACAGTGCAGTGGCTCTTGGGCGCAGCATGAAGAATGGACAGGCTGTGTATATACAAGCTCTGGAAAAAATTAAGAGACCACTCCAAATGTTCAGTGTCTCTCGTTTTACTCTTTAGAGGCATAATGTTTGAGTAAGATGAACTTTTTGATTTTATAATATAAACTACTGACAACATTTCTACCAAATTCACAATAAAAAAATATTGTCATTTAGAGCATTTTCAATAAGTATTGTAAGGCAAGTTTATTTATATAGCACAATTCAGACACAAGGCCACTCAAAGTGCTTTACAGGGGCAAGATTAGAATACATAAAACACATTATAAAACATTTAAAAGCAAATAAAAGAAGCAAATAAAATAAAAATTGCAGGTTAAAATGGAAACAAAAAAGTCTTCAGACTCGATTTAAAAGAACTGAGAGTTGCAGCAGACCTCAATGTAGAGATGAAGATTGAAGAAAAATCCAGACTGGTCTCTTAATTTTTTTTCCGGGGCTGTATCTGTATATTTATATTTAGCATCCGTGATTACCGTGCGGAGGAGCTGAGTTCACCTTTGTGGAGATGAACAAATGTGGCATCTATGTTTCCATCTATGTTTCCATCAATATTTAAGGTCTTTTCGATACGTCTCCACTAGCGCTGGGGAGTAATGGCCGGACCTAATTGAATTTGCTTGGCTGGTTTGACATCACGGTTTCAGTCAGACTGATGACACGAGGCCTCCTAATAATCCCATTTGTACTCATTATCATATGTAACCCCAGTGGCCTTAGTACAACATTTAGCCTGGCCATCTCTCTGCTGTGTGTGCTGCTCCAACGTGCGGATATATGTATATATACGCCGGGGAAAAAAAAAACGGTCCAAAAATGAAGTGAAGGGGGTTTGAAATAAAATAAACCCAGGCCTGATGTTTAATGGAAACAGATCGTTGTGTCATCAAGTTAGAGAAATGCCAACATGAAGGAGAGACAGTAAAGTAATAGACTCTGTGTTCGAAAAGTCCTACTAACGTTCTACTCATACTAAAAGCCCTACTAACGTCCTACTCATACTAAACTCCTACTAACGTCCTACTCATACTAAAAGCCCTACTAACGTCCTACTCATACTAAAGCCCTACTAACGTCCTACTCATACTAAAGCCCTACTAACGTCCTACTCATACTAAAAGTTCTACTAACATCCTACTCATACTAAACTCCTACTAACGTCCTACTCATACTAAAAGCCCTACTAACGTCCTACTCATACTAAAGCCCTACTAACGTCCTACTCATACTAAAGCCCTACTAACGTCCTACTCATACTAAAAGCCCTACTAACGTCCTACTCATACTAAAAGCCCTACTAACGTACTCATACTAAAAGCCCTACTAACGTCCTACTCATACTAAAGCTCTACTAACGTCCTACTCATACTAAAGCTCTACTAACGTCCTACTCATACTAAAGCTCTACTAACGTTCTACTCGTACTAAAAGCCCTATTAACGTCCTACTCATACTAAAGCTCTACTAACGTCCTACTCATAATAAAAGCCCTATTAACGTCCTACTCATACTAAAAGTTTTACTAACGTCCTACTCATACTACTTTCCCAAAATCATGCAGGACACACACACACACACACACACACACACACCACACACACACACACACACTACTGCATCCCTGTTGTTTTACCCCACCCACACATTTTTAAGGCCTAAAGGTGAAAAATGATTGAGATATTTTAAGAAAATTATTCTGTCTGTTATTTGAATTCAATTAATAATTCAGGAGAGGGGAATGGGTTTAGGATCTCTCTATTACACACTATCCTTTGCCCAATTTCAATAATGCATGATTACAGTTTTTCAAGGTAGCAAGAGAGATTTTTGGTTAAATTTTGTCCAAAGGGGCTGGTGGTGTGTGTCCATTGGAAGTTAGATTGCGACTTATTATCACGCAGTAATTTTCTCCTCTT
>CM047509.1:29999883-30012383 GCA_026122265.1 Ammodytes dubius
ACACACACAACACACACACACACACACACACACACACACTCACACCAAGTGAACACACACACACACACACACAGGAAACACCCCAACTCACAGACACACACACACACGAACACACACACACACACAAAGACACACACACACACACAACACACCACACACACACGTCAAGTGAACTCACACACACAAGACTTAGCACTTAAAAATAATGTCATAATCATGAGGATAAGATGAAGAAAAACTATGTTAATGCCATCATGGCTCCTTACATCTAGATGTTTGCATAAAATGATCTGTTAGAAGATTATATATTTAAAGATATATATTTTTTTTGGCATTTGTTATGCTTTATTGACAGTGCAGAGAGACAGAGGTGAAATGGGGCAGAGAGGGGAGTGACATGCAGAGAACGACCGCGGGTGGGAATCAAACCCAGGTCTGCTGCTGGGCCCGGCCCGGGAGGGGGACGCCTTACCAACTGAGCTAAAGGCGCCCCCCAAGATTATATATTAAAGTCCAACTCATCTGTTTAGTTTCTCCTTGTCAGATTTGCATTGTCATTGACACACCCTCTATACTCTCTATTAAGACCAAATCATTTGCATAACCCGCTCACACATTACCTGTCCTACCCCACCCATCCCCAGTGTTGTTACTTTAGTTAAAGGCCTTCACCGGTGGGAATATGAAGGTGTATTGAATTCTGTTATGAATTCTGGATTCTATTTAGTATAAGTGTGCAAATTTTTTTTTAAATAATTCAAGAGAAAAGCAAGACTGGTCTTTAATTTTTCGGAGCTGTATATTCCCCATCTGACTGTGATACAGGTGTCAGAAACTAGGTGAAAGTTAACACACCTCGAGTCTCGCAATACAAATATGAAATCATTAATTAACAGAAATGTTGTGTCAGGTTTATATCAGGTGTCTGACTGTTCCCATATGTAATGCTTTTAGGGTGGAAACAATATCACAAATACGATCAAGTTCCTTAATTTCAACTGAAAATATTGTAGTTTCAGTTGTCAACATGCATGGTGAAATGGGGGGCTGTGTCGAGGCGCTCCGGTGGCGTAGTGGATAGAGTGCTATATTGGCTCAGGCCTTATTGCAGTGGTCGCGGGTTCAAATCTGACCAGGTCATCCCCCTCTCTCTCCTCTCTCCCTCTCTCTCTCTCTCTCTCTGTCTCCCCATTTTAACTCTGTACTGTCTAATAAAGCTTGAAAATGCCCAAAAGATAATCTTTAAAAAAATTGTTGTTTCAATCTGCACACACTTCAGCTCTGTTTGTAAACTTGAATTTGTAGAAGCGCAAAAAGTGTCTTATGAGCTTATAAGTTCACTTCAATGCCCTTTTAGCATTTCAGTTTTCTGTACTTGTTCTTAAAGATGTTGAATATATTATGCCGGTATCAGTAGTTTTGGTTTTAAAAAATAAATTAAAAAAACTCCTCGGAATCATTGCAGTGCGAATTCCCGACAGAAATGCATTTTTCAAAGCGTTGGCTGCGTGTCTGAAGGCAAGACAGCGCAACTCAGGGTCGTTCTTCAAACTGCCAGTAGACAGCACGCTACGTGTGTGTTGTGTGTGTGTGTGTGTGTGTGTGTGTGTGTGTGTGTGTGTGTGTGTGTGTGTGTGTGTGTGTGTGTGTGTGTGTGTGTGTGTGTGTGTGTGTGTGTGTGTGTGTGTCTGGGCGCTGCAGGGGTTGATGTCATGTAAAACAAAACAGTGCATTGATGCGATTCACAAAGAGTTGGTTTATGTCAATGCGATATTTATCACCTCTGATCAAGAAGGAATTAGTGTGAAAATAAGGTCGTAGATCACTGTGGGTTAGATTAAGTGTCAGAGGGGAACAAAAAAATCAATGTGTCTGTGTGTTTGGATACAATGTGGTGGCCGGTAAGAGGAGAGCTCTAAAAGGTGCTGTGGCCTCGAGTACGTGTGTGTGTGTGTGTGTGTGTGTGTGTGTGTGTGTGGTGTGTGTGTGTGTGTGTGTGTTGTGTTGTGTGTGTGTGTGTGTGTGTGTGTGTGTGTGTGTGTGTGTGTGTGTGTGTGTGTGTGTGTGTGTGTGTGTGTGTGTGTGTGTGTGCGTCGTGGACAGGCGTCACGTGTGTGTGTGTGTGCGTGTGTTTGCTCGGACAGCACGCTACATTGAAGCTGACTCTGACAGACTTTGATATGGAGACTGACCAGCAACGTGGATCTATTGTTCAGGTTCAGGCTATGAGAACAATGTTTGACGGTATTTTTCACTTTTTTGTTATCCAGCTCAGTTTAGTTTAGTTTTATTTCGATCACACAGATACACAGATGTCTTGGCCTTTTAAATGTATATACAATTTTAATCTGTTGTTGCTTCCCATTGTGAAGCGCTTTGTGACCCTAGTCTGCGAAGGGCGCTCATATAAATAAAGTTTACTTACTTACTTACTTACTTACTTACTTACTTACTTACTTACTTACTTACTTACTTACTTACTTACTTACTTACTTACTTACTTACTTACTTACTTACTTATTAATAACATATTACTTATTATTCTTATCTTACTTACCTTACTTAACTTGCTTTACACTTACTTATTTTACTTATGTATGTCCTGACTTACTTTATTACTTACTTACTTACTTAATTACTTACGTTATTACTATTACTTACTTACTTACTTCTTACTTACTTACTTACTTACAACACCTCATACGTAACATAAATAGTAAAAAGAAGTAAAAATCAAGGTGTCATCCTAATTCATTTAGTGTAATTTTTCATACTCTATTTGACTAAAGAGGTGTAGGTTGAAGCATTTGCTTTTTACACACACCCTTTACATTAATTTTTTTTGTAAGTCCCTTAGGATCTTATTAATCTTGTTTAATGCATTATTATTTGTACTTTTAATTCCTGTACGTTATAGACATATTACATGGTCAATCAGTCATTATCTTCTTGCCATATGTTTGTCTAAAGCCCTTCTGTGTTGTTTTCTCTCTCTCTCTCTCCCTCTCTCTCTGTCTGTCTGTCTCTCTCCTCTCTCTCTCTCCCTCTCCCTCTCTCTTCTCTCTCTCTCCCTCTCTCTCTCCCCTCTCTCTCTCCCTCTCTCTCTCTCTCTCCCTCTCTCTCTCTCACTCTCTCCCTCTCCCTCTCTCTCTGTCTCCCCCTCTCTCTCCTTCTCTCTCTCTCTCTCCCCCACTCTCTCTCCCTCTCTCTCTCTCTTTCTGTCCCTCTCTCTCTCTCTCTCCTCTCTCTCCCTCTCTCTCTCCTTCTCTCCCTCTCTCTCCGTCCCAGTTTGAATATGTTCCCTTCGTTCAGTTTTGTTTCATCATTTGTTTGTGCAAATGAACGAACACCTCAGTGCCTCTGGGAAACGCGATCCTCTGTTTTCTTTTTGGTATACGCGAGCTGTGACTACTGAAGCTTTATCTTGCATGCTACCGTCACCGCTAAAGTTATCATTGCAGTTACACTTTGCATTGATACACTGCAGCTAACATCACAACAACAGGCATTTGTGGCTTCTCCGATCATGAGAAACTTGCTACCTAGGTTTTTTTTTTTTTTTTTTTTTCTTCTTGAAAACACAAATCGCTCCCACAGGAAATACAATCCCTCGCATACTTTCTACTATAGTATATAGTATGTAGAAAAAAAGATTTAGGATGTCCCGATTCTTGTGGCCAGATATAGGATGGTTAGAAGTACCCGGATGTCCTACTTCATGCGGCCAAGATTGTTAGTGTTGAAAACTGCATCCTATTTGGGCGATTCTGACCCACAATCCAGTGCGCACGTGAAGTGACGTAACATCGACGAAACAAACAGGGATACGACGGATATAAAAGCAAGAGGCAAGATCAAGGCGCAATGTTATGATGAAATAAAATAGGTAAAAGTATTTCCCAATAGTATGCCTACTGCATCCTAACTAGATTCTTTTTATCGTCGTTATGTAGTATGTAGAATAGAAAAAAGAAAGAGTATGCGATTCGGAACGCAGGGTATAAATCAACTTTCCTAGATGTCCTGGCATTTTTTTTTAAAGAAATGGAGCGCTTGCCTTTATGGTCACTTTTATTACACTTACCATAAACTACGGTCCGCCTAATCTACCTTAAAAGTATCATCCTAACTCAAGTGGACTCGCAATTAATCCATATAGGACAAGCTGGCCCCCTGTTAAAGATGCTCCCCTCTTCAGTCAGTCAGTCAGGCTGTCAGTGTCAGGTAGAGCCAGTGTTTTAGCGTAGGTCGGCAGATAACAAACGATCGACCAATGGGATGCCTCCTAATTACCTAATGAACGAGGACAGGAGGTGATTTGTTGCCATGGTGCGCTTGTTAGGTTAAGTGGTGGGAATCGACAGGATGCTCCGATGTGATGTTGTCTCTCTTTATACTGTATCTTTCCCCGTACAGTGTGTGTGTGTGTGTGTGTGTGTGTGTGTGTGTGTGTGTGTGTGTGTGTGTGTTGTGTGTGTGTGTGTGTGTGTGTGTGTGTGGTGTGTGTGTGTGTGTGTGTGTGTGTGTGTGTGTGTGTGTGTGTGTGTGTGTGTGTGTGTGTGTGTGTGTGTGTGCGTGTGTGTGTGTGTGTGCGTGCGTGTGTGTGTGTGTGTGTGCGTGCTTCGGTTTCTGATATTCAACTGCAGTTGTCCCAAGTGCAAGTTGGTTTATATTTTACTGTTTAAGATGTTAGTTACTTTATAGAAGATGAACCACTTGTAATATATGATGACAATTAGTGTATTAACAGAAAATGTTTTGAATGTCGGATAGGTTTATTATTACATGTAAACTCATAAGAAATGTCTATCCAACAGGTAAAACCCATAGTAGCTTGGAGACATTACAATTGGACAGACATTAGCCTTAGCTACAGCATGTGTGTGACCAGTGCCTTTTTTGTCGGCTATGTCATCTCTTCAAAATGTACGGCAAACTTAAGTTATATGTTACTATGTTACACTTTTACATGAGGAAAAGTTGTGTAGCCTATAGGTTAGGTGGAATTTTTCTTTAAAGTTGAAATATTTTCAACTGGTAAAAATGCATCTTCACCTCTGTACTTAGAGAGAATCCAGGTCTTTGCATTGACTTTGCATGCGGCCATGTCACTTCTAAAACCTCTAAAACTTCCATTGCGTTTAGTCTAAACCCAGATTCAGACATTAGAAGCTTTTGAATTGACCAAAAACAAATAGCAAACCCATTTTCAACAAAGAATCAAGGCCTCCAAAACATTGCCTGTACTGCCTGTATCTGTCTTCCTTCTCTTCAACAATCCACCCAACCACCAGCTTTGAATATGCTTTTGGAAGTAGCCACCTTCATTTGAATGTTTGCAAAATGTCCCAGGCTTGTTCCCATGTGTTTACCGAGCTCAACATACTGATGACGACAATACTTGTGGTGGATACGTATAGTAGGGATGTGTTGTTGTGAAAAGAAAGCCCTATTTTTTTTCAGCCCTCCTGCCTCTTGCCACCTCCCTCTGTGTCCCATCCCTCTTCTATTGACTATATTGCACGTTATAAATCAAGTCTTGGAAGTGGAGGGCTACCTTACCTTGCAAGTACCCTAATGAAAGCTCATCTATAAAACTAAGCTAAATGCTCCTGACAAAAGTCCTAATGAGGAAATCAATAATTCAGTGATTGTTACTCTTCTTATACTAATACGTGCCTTCAACGCACACACACACACATACACTCAACACACAACACACACACACACACACACACACACACACACACACACACACACACAAACACACACAACACACACACACACACACACACACACACACACACACACACACACCATACACACACACAAATGGGTTAATGTGTGTGTATGTGTGTGTGTGTGTGTGTGGTGTCGTCCGGCAAAGAGAAGGCCATTTTTTAACTGTATTAAATTCTCTGTGTGTCAGCACTGTTCGTATCGGCCGTTTTTTTTTTTTACTGTCCTTGAAGCGTTAAAGATAAATTGCGTGCTGTCTGTTGGTTTGCCGCCATTTTGCGATTACGTGACACATGCTTTAACGCTACGGGGCTTATTATTGCTGTGATACAGATTGTGATTTCCATAATGATCGACAATATTTTTCTAGGCAAGGCAAGGCAAGGCAAGGCAAGGCAAGGCAAGGCAAGGCAAGGCAAGGCAAGGCAACGGCAAGGCAAGGCAAGGCAAGGCAAGTTTATTCCTATAGCACAATTCAGACACAAAGGCCATTCAAAGAAGTGCTTTACAGGGGCAAGATTAAAATACATCAAGTATAGAGTACACATTAGAAAAAGTGAACGAGAAATAAAACATTTAAATGGTAAATGGACTTGACTTATATAGCGCCTTCTAGCCTAATTTTCTCAGCCCCAAAGCGCTTTACATATCTTACCACATTCACCCATTCATACACACACTCATACTGCCATCGGTGTATGAGTGTGTGTATGAATGGGTGAATGTGGTAAGATATGTAGGCGCTTTGGCTGAGAAAATCGGCTAGAAAATCGCTATAAATCAAGTCCATTTACCATACACACGATGGTAGTAAATAAACTAAATAAAAAAATGAAATAGAATTTACAGGTTGAAAAGGGAAACAGAAAAGTCTTCAGTCTTCTACTCAATTTTCAGTTTTAATCTCTTCACTCTTCCACTTGTTATGGAGCCAAGTCGACTCGGCGGGTCGCAGGTGATTGGAAGGCTTGCTGGGTTTATCGTTTGGGCCAATTTGGAGACCACCACCACAAGCCCTCTCAATATAACCAGCCAAGAACTCTTCACAGTGAAAAAAATAGCACTGATAGTCCCCACGCCAATACACCCATGTTTTTCCCTAAAAATCCAATCCAATCCAATCCAACTTTTTTATAAAGCGCTTTCATCAAACCAGAGCAGAGACAAAGTGCGTACAGGCTTAAATAAGGTACAATACAAATGTATAAAATAAGTCAAATAAGGTACAATAAAATAAGTAAAATAAAGTACAATAAAAATAGTAAAATATGGTACAAAAATGGAACACAATCACTGATAGCTTGTAATGGAGCCCATTCATAACATACCAGTTTACAGAGCCTAGGCTGTGCATTAACACCAGATTTATTTTTCAGTGCACACACAGTACAGATGGGTAGCAAATCGTGAGGAGATATTCACTGATTTTGACAACAAGCGTTCTCAAGAATCGCTGTCTCCACCTTTAATAGGGGTACAACACATAGCCAACTCTCCAATACAAAACATTGACATTTTATCCATGTAGTTGTATAAGGCCTTTTACATTTATTTATTATGACATCGCCGGTCCTTGTCTTGTTCCAAAATGTTTTATTGTGATTTCTGTGTCTTATTTTTTACTATTTTTAACTTAAAATTACTTGTTTGTATTTGTATGTGTAATGCACACACAATGCTTCAGTTGGCACTCCCAATGTTGTTGTATAGGTGACTGTACTATGAAAATAAAGGCTGTCTTATCTTATCTTATTCTTATCTTATCGTATCTTATCTTATCTTATCTTATCACAACTTTACTTTTAGTATTTACCATGTATAAACATCTGGTTAATGATCAAATTCCTTTGGATTTTTCTCTACTTATGACATCTATTGCAGTATGTCCGTCCTGGGAGAGGGATCCCTTACTTGTCGACTCTCCCTGAGATTTCTTTAAAACAAAAATTAATCCCGGTAAAGGGTTTTCACTGGGAGTTTTTTTCTCAGCCGAGCTAAGGGTGTAAGGGCAGGGTGTCATATTGTATCATATTGTATGAATGTAAAGCCACTGAGGCAAATGTTATTTGTGATATGGGATACAAATAAAACTGATTTGATTTGATTTGATTTGATTTGATTTGATTTGATTTGATTTGATTTGATTTGACTTAGATTATCGATAATGTAATTGGTCGACTGGCTCAAAGGTTGAGTTTGATCCCCGCCCTGCCAACTGTGTCATAGTTGTTGTGTCCTTGGGCAAGACACTCACCACCTTACTTGTGTGAATGTCGATAGTTAGCCTGCTATCGGTGGTATGAATGCGTGTGTGAATGGTAACTGTAAATGGGAACAGTCTCCCTTTCAAAAGAGTCTTCGGACTCAATGGATTTACCTGTATAAATAAAGTTAAAAAAAATAAAAAATAAAAATGTCTTGTAGCATTATGTGGACAGATGGCGCCTCACCCCCGCGAGGTCATTGATCATCAGCCTTAGCCATGGGAGAGTGTGCAGTAGGGGAGCGCCCCAGTCCGCTGGTAATTGCCAGGGGCAGGTAGATTACCCTCCCAGGCCCCCCCACTGGGCCCTGATGTTGGGCATAGGTACCCACCGGCGCCCCCTCATGTGCTCCATAACTGGCTTTACATTCATCATTGCACTTTCTTTTTTTTTTTGGCATTTTCAAGCTTTATTAGACTGTACAGAGTTGAAATGAGGAGACAGAGAGAGAGACAGAGATAGAGAGAGAGAGAGAGAGAGAGACAGAGAGAGGGGGGGGGGATGACCTGCAGTAAAGGTCCAAGGGTCAGATTAGAACCCGCGACCACTGCAATGAAGGCCGGAGCTAATACGGTACACGCTCTATCCACTACACCACAGGAGCGCCCCGCCACTGCACTTTCGATATGTGATTAATGAGCCACATTATGCATTCCCTGGAGATTGATGACTGGTGTGATCTCGGTCAGCGGTAAACATTAGAGGTAGATTTCAAGCGTCTTTGAGTGCCTAGGCAATAAAGCGCTATATAAATCCTATCCATTATTATTATTATCATTATTTCCTGTGGAGATTCAAAGATCCTCTTTTTTTCTTCAACCTTTATTTATACAGGTAAATCCCATTGAGACCGGAAACTCTTTTTCAAGGGAGACCTGTTTTCCTTTCCTACGTTACCATTCACACACAGATGCATACACACATAGCAGGCTAACTATCAACATTCACACGAGGCAAGGTGGGTGAAGTGTCTTGCCCAAGGACACAACAAACATGACACAAGTGGCAGGACAGGGATTGAACCATCAACACTCCGATTGTTGGCCAAACCCGCTCTACCACCTGAGCCACAGTCCTTGTTTAAAGCATAAATCAAACACAAATACCTTTTACAGACTGGTTTCTGTTTCATAAAGCATGTATGGGGCAACTGTGGCTCAGGTGGTAGAGCAGGTCGGGTAATGATCGAAGGGATGGAGGTTCGATCCCCTGCCCTGCCACTTGTGTGTCATGGTTGTTGTGTCCTTGAGCAAGACACTTCACCCACCTTGCCTCGCGTGAATGTCGATAGTTAGCCTGCTATCGGTGTGTGAATGTCTGTGTGAATGGTAACGTGGGAATGGGAACAGGTCTCCCTTGTAAAAGAGTCTCCGGTCTCAATGGGATTTACGTGTATAAATAAAGGTTAAAGAAAAAATAGGGGACTAGAAACAGAGAAGAGAAACAGAGGTGCTACATCTGTACAAGCAGCAGATTTTGATGTGGAGTAAACACTTCTTTGCTCGGTCCCTTTACGGTTCCTTTATTTTCTTGTTTCTTTACAGAACAAAGAACAAGCTGTGGTACTTTGAGTTCGGCACGTCGGAGACCTTCTCGGCCACGTGTAAGAAGCTCCACGAGTTTCTGGAGGTGGAGGTAAGTCGCACCACACACTTTATTATTATTTCAGTTTTTTAAGCCTATTGAGAAGCCAATTTAACTTTATTATTACCTTTCGGTAATGTTCTTAAGACACTTATTAGAAAAGATAAAGAAAAAAGGAAAAATTTTTGAAATGTTTCCCCTCCTTTTGTGGATGTTTGTAGTCCTCTTACGTGAATACACATTTATCCTGATATACCAATTAAAGACCTAATTACACCGTGTGAAATATGAAGGTTGTATTGAACCTGAGATCCTATGTAGTATAAATTGCAAACATTTAGAAATCGGTTCATCCTAGCCTGGAAAAGGCAGAAAGAGTGTTTTATGGTTCTCACGTCTAACCTACATTTTACTAGTGTGGGGCAAGGAAGACTGAGGAAAGACTAGAAGAAAACCTCCTTCATTATATTATAATAGGATTTTATAATGATAGAACGCGGTTCCGTTGGTGAAGTATTCCTTTAAGACTATTGGATTAACCACATTGAGAATATTGGTGCTCTATCAAAATACACAGGTCAACTTTTGTTTCATAAATAGCACAAATTAGAACTAGTTCAAAAAAATCAGCCTGACAGAGTGTTGAGTGTGAAGGCTATTCTTGCACCTCCACTGCCTCTCAGTCAACCCAGGTAATTAGCCCTGACGACCACTGTGTGGATATCGATGATAATGAAGATGTATACAGTTCATCTTTCCCCCTTCTAACAGCCTGCAAGAGGTCTTCATTAGGTTAATGCAGGTTAAAGACCTACTTCACCGGTGGAAATATGAAGGTGTATTGAACTCTGAGATCCTATGTAGTATAAATGTGCATTTTTTGGGGGGAAATCGGTTCATCCTAGCCGGAGAAAAGGCAGAAAGAGTGTTTTATGGTCTCACTGTCTAACCCCTCATTTTACTAGTGTGACATTACACTAGTAAAAATGAGGAATGCTGAATAATTACAACAATACTTTCGGAGCATCTACATGAGATAAGCCTTAGGTGATCGGCCGCGCATGTATTAAATCCCTAGGCTGTACGTACGTCCAGGTTTTTTTCTTAGCAGTAGAATCAACAACTGAAACATTTCTTGGACGCGTTTCTTAACGCAGCCATACTGAAAAATAACATAGAGAGTCTTGTGGGCTTAACCAACTTTGTGTCAACTCGTTTTGCGATGGCTTGCATGTGTTACCGACATTCATTCATACGAAAAAGTTACACACTATAGCTTTACCAGAGAGACATATTTAAAGGAATACTTCACCCAAACGGAACCAGCGCCCTATCATTATAAAATCACTATTATAATATAATGAATCAGGTTTTTCTTCCCTCAGTCTTCCCTCAGTCTTCCCTTGGCCCAGCTGTCCTGTTAATCCTAACCCTTACTGTGATGTCACAGTAAGGAAACTGTAGTGTTAGACAGTAAGACCATAAAACACTCTTTCTGCCTTTTCTCAGGCTAAGATGATCCGATTATTTATTTTTTTGCACATTTATACTAAATAGGATCTCAGAGTTCAATACACCTTCATATTCCAACTGGTGAAGTAGGCCTTTAAGTTCAGGACCCGGGAGACCAGTGTTGTCAAACGTTGTTGTTTCTTTCTCCTTTCCTAAAGTGTGACGGCGTAACTTTGGACCTGAGCAGCATATCCCTGGAGGGCATCGCTATCCTCAATATTCCCAGCATGCACGGCGGCTCCAACCTCTGGGCGAGAGCAGGAAAGTAGTGTTATGTATTCTAATAGGTGCATGTATTTCGGGTGTGGTTTCTTTCATTGCACGAATCGGACCTCCACACACACACACACACACACACAAACACACACACACACACACACACACACACAACACAAAACACACACACACAAAAACACCACACACACACACACACATACAGGTTATTGCCACACCCACCCACACATCTATTTAGTTTTTTTACTTTTACGTGTTTTTTTATAGTGATTGTATGTGAAAATAAACAAAACTAAACGTACACAGGAAGAGGCGGGGCAACCGGAAGGGCGGGAAGAAGGGCCAAGACAAGAGGACGCCGCTGCTCGACCCCAAAGAGCTCATGTTTGCTGTTCAAGGTAAAGTGTTTACAGCATAAGAATTCATACATTAATGACTGTTTTGTAGTAGCATTACAAGCTAACAATCACTTCCTTAACATTGGCATTGTGACGGTGCCGTTCTGGTGTTAGCATTTTGCATTAAAAGATCCTCATTTAGAAGTTAGCATGGTTACATAATCTTGTCAACACAACATCATACATTTTGAACATGTTTTTTTATTTTATTTAAGTGAGTGAGTGAGTGAGTGAGTGAGTGAGTGAGTGAGTGAGTGAGTGAGTGAGTGAGTGAGTGTGTGTGTGTGTGTGTGTGAGTGAGTGAGTGAGTGTGTCATCTGCTGCACTTTAAGAGAGAGAATAATGTATACTGTAGAATAGATCATGGTTGGTTTTGTGCTATCGGACACTATTGCCGTATACGTTAAACAGGTCTGACAGTGTGGAAGACTCTCTCCCCCTGAAGCCCACACACACACACACACACACACACACACACACACACACACACACACACACACACACAGTCACACACACACACACACACACACACACACAAACACACACACACACACACACACACACACACAGACAGTCCGTGTCCTTGCTCCTATCACAACGATCAAAGACCAAAACTTCACACCAAACTTTTTATCTCAGTGCGCATGAATATTTCACATACGACAAGGTGAATCAAAGCTAGCGTGTATGTGTGTGTGTGTGTGTGTGTGTGTGTGTGCTGTCGTGTGTGTGTGTGTGTGTGCGTGTGCGTGTGGTGTGTGTGTGTGGG
>CM047509.1:30022383-30032383 GCA_026122265.1 Ammodytes dubius
TCCATCTATTATTATTATTATTATTATTATTATTATTATTATTATTATTATTATTATTATTATTATTATTATTATTATTATTATTATTATTATTGTTATTATTGTTGTTGATTATTATTATTATTATTATTATTATTATTATATTGTTATTATTGTTGTTATTATTATTATTATTATTAGTGTAGTATAGTAGTAGTATAGTATTGTTATTATTATTATTAGAATTATTGTAATACTAATAATAATAATTATTATTATTATTATTATTATTATTATTATTATTATTATTATTATTATTATTATTATTATTATTATTATTATTGATAATAATAAATGTGTGTCTCTCTCTCTGTGTTAGACCTGTCAGACCAGCTGTTGGAGGTGGTGGGTCTGGAGGGCGCCATGGAGATGGGTCAGATCTACACGGGGCTGAAGAGTGCAGGGAGACGGCTGGCCCAGTGCTCCTCTGTCACTATCAGGTCAGGGGGGGGCAACCAGAACACTGCTACCTGTGGGACATGATTCTGATTTTTTGGCATGTTCAAGCTTTATTAGTTAGTACAGAGTTGAAATGGGGAGGCAATGAGAACACTACTACCTTTGGGACATTTTTTATTTTATTTTATCCATTTTTTATTTATTTTTTTACCTTCATTTATACAGGTATAATCCCATTGAGTCCGAAGACTCTTTTACAAGGGAGACCTTTTTCCCATTTACACGTTACCATTCACACACACATTCATACATCGATAGCAGGCTAACTATCGACATTCACACGAGGCAAGGTGGGTGAAGTGTCTTGCCCAAGGACACAACAACCATGACACAGGTGGCAGGGCGGGGATCGAACCTCCAACCCTTTGATCATCGGCCGACCCGCTCTACCACCTGAGCCACAGACGCCCCAGGATGAGCAATGATTCTGACATTTCTGTTACATATTCATTGTTTTGTCTTTATTCACATATTTACTATACTTTCTTGGCATTTGGTTATAAAGTAAAATCTAGAAGAAACATCAACAAAAATAATTGTTGTAATATAATAAAACAAAAGTTATAATTGTTACAGAATGTAGGCATTTAAATATGTGCTCCTCTGTCACTATCACGTCAGGCAGGGCAACCAGAACACTACTCACTTTGGGACATGACTCTGACACTTCTGTTATGTTTTCAATGCTCTGTTTTTAGTCACATATTTAGGCCACTATACTCTCTTGGCATAAGATTACCAACGCCCTTAGCTCAGTTGGTAGGGCGTCCCCCCCCCCCCCATGGGCCTCGGCCAGCAGCAGACCCGGTTTCGATTCCAGCCCGCGGTCGTTCTCTGCATGTCACTCCCCTCTCTGCCCCATTTCAACTCTGTCTCTACACTATCAATAAAGCATAAAAATGCAAAAAAAAATGATTATTAAGTCAAAAAAAAGCCTTTCTGTAGTTACAGAATGTAGCCATTGAAATATCAAAAAGTTGTAACTTCATTTCAGTTGAACATGAAATTTACCTAATTCAGCATTTTAAGATTTAACCGTTTTCTTATTCTTGCAGAACCAGTAAATCTCTCCCGATGCAAATTGATGGGGAACCGTGGATGCAGACCCCCTGCACAGTAAGTCAAACATATAGTTGCGTTCCGAATCGCATACTCTTTCTTTTTTCTATTCTACATACTACATCCGACGATAAAAATAATCTAGTTAGGATGCACTAGGCATACTATTGGACATACTTTACTCTCTTATTTCATCATAACATTGCGCCTTGATCTTGCCTCTTGCTTTTATATCCGTCGCATCCCCATTTGTTTTCATATGAGGCTTCGTCGATGTGACGTCATTTCATGTGCGCACTGGATTGTGGGTCAGAATCGCCCACATAGGATGCAGTTTTCAACCCTAACAATCTTGGCCGCATGAAGTAGGACATCCGGGTACTTCTAACCATCTTAAATCTGGCCACAAGAATCGGGACATCCTAAATCTTTTTTCTACATACTATATAGTAGAAAGTATGCATTCGGAAGCTGTCTTGTTAATCCTAACCCTACATTTTCCCATGCGTGATGTCACAAATGGGAAAATGTAGGGACAGTGAGACCATAAAACACTTTTCTGCCTTTTCTCAGGCTAGGATTAACCGATTACCAAAATGTTTGCACGTTTATAATACATATGATCTCAGAGTTCAATACAGCTTCATATTCCCACCGATGAAGTAGGTCTTTAAATAAAAGTGAGTGGTGAAACGCAACTAACAATGTTCACCATACTAGAACTTCCACTTCACAGAACATGGGTCAGAGGTGAAAATTGTGACACAATATAAAAGCCAAAACACTTTCAACAATACAATGCTGCATAAATAAGTCTCCAATTACACAATGAAAATTCACCATCCAAAAAGATTTAGAAAATAAAATATATGCAGTAAGTGCTAGTGCATCTTTCCCTTGCATTTCTCCTATATATCATAGCTTTTATTTCTCCGTGCAGTAATTTATGATAACAAATACTTAGATGTTGCCAGTCCCCTTCTGATTTGTTTACCGTCTGCGTCTCAAACATATACTCATAGACAAGTGCTCTGCCCTCTGTCCAAGTTTAAAAAAAAAAAAAATCCTCATTGTGCGTTGATTACGGTACGGTGTGTGTTTAGTTTTAATTACAACAAACCACTGCAGTTGAAGTGGCTGTCTAGATTTGCATATGATTCGCTCAGGCATTCGCTAAGTAAAAGCCCGCCGCCGCCGCATGACAAAACGAGTAGCCGTACAAGTGCCACTTGTAAAAAGCTTGGCACGACTCTCAACAACAGAGCAAAGTTAGGATCTGACAATACATAATTGGGAGGCTGCAGCGGCGAGATATATATCCATAGACGTATGTTTTCGCAGCTGAATTTAAATCAGCCGACCTGTTAAATGCTTATGAAAAAACAGCACGGTTGTTTTGGTGATGTTAACCCACTAATTATTAACAACAACAACTATGCAAATGCCTCGAAGATCCTCGGCGCGCAGCATAACATATTTAACACCATCAAACTCAAATTTGCATTTTTTAAACGGCATATAACATGTCTCGCTGTGTTGTTGTTTTTGATAACAAGAATTATCTTAAAAAAACAGACATTTGATTGTATTTCCAGTTGTTATTCTGGTACAATATCACTTTTATAAGACTTAAATATGATGATAAGTTTGGAATGTGTTTGATGACATGGGAGACAAAAATGTTGCATAAATAACCATCTAATTGTCTTTAATTTTTCAGTGCCACATTGTTCTGTATAACTGGGGCGCTTGATGCCGATAAATGCTTAATGTCGCATTTGTTGTTCCCTAGATTTTAATTCAAGTATTCCTTTAGATAGTCCCTTACCTGACCCATGTCCTGCCTAAAAAAAGGTTACAGTTTTTTCTCTGAATTGTGTGAAGTACATAAAAAAAACATTAGCTTCAATCAGGTTTAATGATGTCAGAAAAAAAAGCCTACAAAAGCTGGTAGGCCTATAATAGCTCCTTAGTCAGAGTGCAAGTACAATAAATGGCAGCCTCTCCTTTGAAGATAATGTTGTCCCCTTTAATGCAGATGGTAGCACTTCCCCCCTAGCCATTACTGTGTTAAGAGTATAATGAACTATGTGCTTAATATGACAAAACCCTTGATGGTTGATATCTTGCCGTGCCATTGATCTATAACCTTCAATATAAGTGGCATCATTGTTGGGAAAACAGGATTTTGGGAGATGTTATATCCCCATAGAAGCCCATATTTTAGCATATAATCCACCATAATGTATTGTTACCATATGTTAGCACAGACATATAAACTAAAAGATTCTTAAAGTTTGCGACATTAAGACATTTAGGGACCCCTCTAAAGTACACTCATAATCCAACAGGCCTCGTTTGACAAGAGCCCATATGGACCCATTTGGGACAGTTGTTTTATTGGTGATGCATTTTTTGAACTTCTGTGGGTGGTAGACAGCAGTTGTAAACTTGTTTGTGTCGTTTTGATTGAAAGGATTGGCAGGTTGTAGCAGTGTGTGTGTGTGTGTGTGCGTGTGCGTGTGCGTGTGTGTGTGCGCGTGTGTGTGTGTGTGTGTGTGTGTGTGTGTGTGTGTGTGCGTGTGTGTGTGTGTGTGTGCGAATGTAAGGAGCTTCGAACAATTCAAATTTAATGCATGCATCAAAACAGTTCAACGTAACTTGGGCTTAGTTCTAACAAAAAACTTTGCGGCTAGGATGAACCGATTTCTAACATTTTTGCACATTTATACTCCACAGGATCTCAGAGTTCAATACAGCTTCATATTCCCACCGGTGAAGTATAGTCTTTAACTCTTTTTGTTTATATTCCTCTAACCCCAGATTGAGATCGTGCACAAGAACCAGGCTCCTATGTTGATGGGAACGCCACAGGGCCGAAGCTTCTTCTCTTCAATCGTCAGACGAACGCGCACAGAGAGCAAAGACTGATCCAACCACAGAGGGCTCAAGACACATTCAAGCACCTCCACAAGCACCTGAACAGATCTCAAGTTAATCATCAACTTGACAGTCGAAAAAAGGCCGTCTTTTGCTGCCTGTTTGAAAGCCCAGCATACGGTAGCAAAGTGTGGGCTTTAGTATGTATCACCTGCTTGCCGTCATTAAAAGAAAATCCTCAATTTATCTAGATTGAGGTGTGTTAAGAAGTGACTACAGTGTCTACAGCCCTGGAAAAAATTAAGAGACCAGTCTGGATTTTTTCTTAAATCTTTATCTCTACATTACTTATTGAAAATGCTCCAAATGGCAATATTTTTGTTGTGAATTTGGTAGAAATGTTGTCAGTAGTTTTTGTTAATAAATTAAAATGTTCATTCTACTCAAACATATGCCTCTAAAGAGTAAAACGAGAGACACTGAAACATTTGAAGTGGTCTTTTAATTTGTTTACAGAGCTGTATGTATATCTACCGTGTGTAATGTTGTCTAGCTCAGAAAAATACTGAAGCTATTTGTTGAAGTATTTCAATTTTATAAAAAAAAATTATAATCTGTTTTTATTTTAGTTTTTATTGATGTGATCTGTGCCAAATGGGGGGGGGGACCTCCACAGATGAATGTGTTTTTGTGATATGATGTATTCATTTAGTTATGTATTCATATTGTGCTGCTATTGATATTTTTAACGATTTTTTTTTTTTATATATTTTTTTTATTTTTATTAGCATTTGCCTCCTGATGCATGATGGACAAGGTTGCTGTTCTCGAAGCTGACATATCTTGGACATTTTTCAACCAATGTGTTTTGTTTACTTACTTGCTCAGCGTTTCTCTACTGAATGGCTTAAAGTAGGTTTTAAAAAATGCGCTCTCTCTCTCTCTCTCTCATCTCTCCTCTCTCTCTCTCTCTCTCTCTCTCTCTCTCTCTCTCTCTTAAAATTGTCATGATCCTCGTCATGTATTTTGATCTTGCTGTGTAGCTGCTGCCGCTGTCCGTCAGTTAAAAAAAAACGATTTAAGGAATGATTATTGATTATTGATCGTCATATTAAAAAACGCATGACACTCTCTGTTTGACGTTGCACGACAGAATCCCAGACAGTTTGATTTGATTTGATTCGATTTGATTCAGTTTTATTTCAGACATATCAAAAAAAGAAAAAATTAAAAGCATGAAAATACAATAAAAAAAATATGTTCAAATGATTTCACAAATAAAAATAAACAAAAATAAACAAATAACATATTGAATTGATATGCCTGAAAAGGAGTAGGAAGAAGTTTGAAACCGATTGTGGATTGTTCTAAACACTTTACGTTGCATGAGTCATCGAGATCTGTTTTTGACACTTTATTGGTAATTGATTGCTTTTCATTTTGAATCTACGGCTATGTTCGGGTTAAAACCATCACTGCGTTCCAATCCACCATACTTCCATACTATTTAGTATGCCAGAAAAAGATTTAGGATGTCCCAATACATGGAAGTCAATTGTAGTATGCTGAAAAATACATAAATGCCCCCACTAACTCCATTATCATTTTGGAGTATTCGTCTCATTTCTTGATATTTCTCGACATAATGAAAAAAAATATTCCTTATTTGATTTTTTTTCTCTCCTGTGGCCCTAAAACTGTTCTGTACTTTAGTATGTAGTGTAGTAAAATGAAAGAGTATGTGATTTGGAACGCAGGGCATATCATATACTATATCTATAACATTGGCTGCATTTCAATGGGATCCTGTGTTATTCTCAGGTACTTTCAAAGTGAAAAACAGTGACATAAACAAGAGAAAATAGTTTAGTATTTTAAGGTGCTCCGAGGAACTTTCAGTTTGTGTTAATTCTAGCACCCCCTTTGGACAAAAGCGGTAGTGTTTTTACCACGCCAGCTGTTGTTCCTGGGTGAGCGTATAGCCCATGACAAAGGCATTAAGAAAAACTATAGAACAATCGCATTATTTGTACTGATGGTCTCATTTGCTGTTACATGTAATTTATGATCATCAAAGGAAAATGAGACTGTTTCAGAAATATTTAAAAGTTCCTCGTAGCACCTTTAACCAGCTATGTTAAAGTAGTTTGACCTTCTTTCGGTTCATTGATTTGTTCTGATGTTAGATTGTTTACAGTCCGCAGAGCATACAAGCGAACAGTAACTAACCAATTAGAGTCTAAATACTAAATGACTATTGAAAATAATACAGCTCCGGAAAAATAATACGAGACCGGTCTGGATTTTTTTCAATCTTCATCTCTACATTACTTATTGAAAATGCTCTAAATGACAATATGTTTATTGTGAATTTGGTAGAAATGTTGTCAGTAGTTTATATTATAAAATCAAAATGTTCATCTACTCAAACATATGCCTCTAAAGAGTAAAACAGAGACACTGAACATTTGGAGTGGCCTCTTATTTTTTTTTCCGGAGCTGTATAGTGCTCAAGCTTAATCAATACTGAAAATCAATCCCATCCAATAATTATAACTCTCAGAAGCATTTTTGCAGCAGCCACTTAAAGTACGTGTTCACAAGTAACATTGGAACTTTAATTTAAGAGTTTCCTTATACGAATAACTTAAGCTTCTTCAGGGTAATGTTAAGTAATTAAGAACATTTCTGAATGTTAATAGTATTTTATCTCACTCAGTTTCACCAAAGACAAAGACACACACCACTTCACATGGCAGGGGATTGTTCAGGCCTACCACGTGACACACACACACACACACAACAACACACACACACACACACACACACACACACACACCACACACACACACACACACACAACACACACACACACACACAACACAGACAACAACACACACACACACACACACGCGCACACACACACAACACACACACACACACACACACACACACACACACACACACACACACACACACACACCAACACACACACACACAACACACACACACACACAACACACACCCCCCTCGTAAAATGTGTTGTTTTTTAACAGAATTGCACTCCTGCTTGTTTTTTCTGCTAACCACTCTCTGGGCTCGACTGTTTCAGTTTTTTGAAGAAGTGCCATATGAGTCTCCGGCTCTTCTTTGCTTTGTAACTTTGTAGCGTTTGTACAGTGAGGTTGTATTTTTGTACACAGTTTATTTTTTTTTATTTATATTTTTTATTTCCGCCTTTATGCTTCACTGTGGAGATACACACACACATGTTGTTTCTTCTACTTAAGACAAACTGTTGCCTGCCAATGTTCACTGAGAAAAGTGATTCATATAAAAAATTAAAATGCTTTTGTTGTTTGACACAGTGTTCGGATGTTCTTTTTGTCTTTGAATCCCGTAACACATAGTGTTTGCTTTTTGTACAGAAATTTAACGTTAAAGATTATACAGATACTTTGCACATTTTTCCTTTCAAATATATGTGTTTGGGACATGAAGTAGTTAGTTTATGTTTATTTGTGTATAGTTTTGTGAAAAGTCCCTTTGATTACTTTATACAGTAAAAAGGAGCAGCTTTAGCATATTTGGCTAATTTACAGTGTAGTCCCCGGGCAATTGAATGAATTAACCGAATAAGTACAATACAAAAATATTTCTTATCAATTAATTCAATTTCACTTAGACTTGTAAGTCACGAGCTCTCCGGTGACGTAGTGGATAGAGTCCGACCCGTGGACCTTTACTGCAGGTCATCCCCCCCCCCCCCCTCTCTCTCTCTTTCTATCTCTCTCTCTGTCTCCCCAGTTCAATGACTGTCAGTCATTGGGCCTACAAGAATGAGAATATAAAATCTTTATCAAATTAAATTGTTGACCGTATAATTACAATAGAAAAAGACCGATTATTTCTAAGGAGTTTTAAGGCATCTGTATACAGTGGATTCTCATTGAACCAGAATGTCACAACTTCTCAGGGGTTTAAGGTAAAAATAAATCCTTGCCAGGCGCTCCAGTGGCATAGTGGATAGAGCGTGTACCATATTGGCTCTGGCCTTCGTTGAAGTGGTCAGGGGTTCAAATCTGACCCGTGGACCTTTACTGCAGGTCATCCCCCCTCTCTCTCTCTCTCTCTCTCTCTCTCTCTCTCTCTCTCTCTCTCTCTCTCTCCCCATTTCAACTCTGCACAATCTAACAAAGCTTGAAAATGCAAAAAAAAAGAACCCTCTCTGTCTTACTGCCTGATTGAGTGACAGTTGGGTCAGTGTGTGTCTCGGTGTCAACACGGGTGAACTGACAGCGTTTGAACTTGCGTGGCTCTGTCCTCTCGGGGGGGTCCCATCACAGGTGACACAATACGTCCCGTCACATCCACCTCACCTGTCCCGGTAATGGAGCTTAACCTGGATCCAATATGGCAAGAGATGCCAAGAGCGACATATTGTGTGTGTGTGTGTGTGTGTGTGTGTGTGTGTGTGTGTGTGTGTGTGTGTGTGTGTGTGTGTGTGTGTGTGTGTGTGTGTGTGTGTGTGTGTGTGGTGTGTGTGTGTGTGTGTGTGTAGGAGAGCGGCTGACTTCCTATATGTCCGTCTTTCACTCCAGGTGCATAATCTGATGGTCAAGTCAAGTTCCCTGTATCCTAGAGCTGTCCTGAAAACGGTGCAGGGAAAGTCTGTGTTGATTGTTGACTCGATAAGCCCATTCGGGTTTCTGACCTCTCCAGCACATACTCTTTTAATCTTTACATGTGTTAATGTATTTGTTGAGTGTGTTGAGTGTGTGCAAATAAATAAAAAAAATAAATAAATAAATTGTTGTAGTGTAGAAAACAGACTATTTACTTTTACCTCTACTGAGTGATAGATGATATGAGACTGATGTTGTTTTTAAATGTGCTATAGAAATAAATTTGACTTTTACTTTGAGTATTATTTCTCCTTAGAGTACTCTTTCAGCTACAACTCTTTTAGACTCTCTTTCAAAAAAAAAAAAAACATCTTACCTTTATTAAAATGCAAAAACTTTAAGTTTAAAGGCCTACTTCATCGGTTGGAATATGAAGGTGTATTGAACTCGGAGATCCTATTTAGTATAAATGTGCAAAAAAAAAAAATTTAATTGGTTCATCTTAGCCTGAGAAAAGGCAGAAAGAGTGTTTTATGGTCTCACTTTCTAACCCTACAGTTTCCTTCTTGTGACATCACAGTAAGGGTTAGGATTAACAGGACAGCTGGGCCAAGGGAAGACTGAGGGAAGACTGAGGGAAGAAAAACCTCATTCATTATATTATAATAGTTATTTTATAATGATAGAACGCCGGTTCCGTATGGGTGAAGTATTCCTTTAACTATAATAAAAATTGCCCTTTTTTTCTTTTTTAAATAACACTCTCTCTCATGGCCCTAATAATCTTCCATAGCCACGGGAGTGTTGATGTGAATAACTGCATTATAATAAACCTGCAGGGAAACAGCACGATTAAAAACTTTCCCCAGACTGCTACACTAGCTTCAGCTTGGGCCGAGTCCCGGTGACCTGAGCTTCACTTCCAGGTCAGCGCCAGT
>CM047509.1:30037383-30082383 GCA_026122265.1 Ammodytes dubius
TGCGAGAATAGGGGAGTGCAAAAAAAAAAAAAAAAAAATCTGCCTGCCTGGAGTTACTTGCCTTTGCGTCGCAGTCCAATTAAAAGCCTGTGTGGAAGAGGCACCTTGTGTGTCATGCATACATTAGGGGGCTGTGTGTGTGTGTGTGTGTGTGTGTGTGTGTGTGTGTGTGTGTGTGTGTGGTGTGTGTGTGTGTGTGTGTGTGTGAGAGAGAGAGAGAGAGAGGAGAGAGAGAGAGAGAGAGAGAGAGAGAGAGAGAGAGAGAGAGCGAGGGGGTCTTGTGGGAGAGAAGCAGGAGGAGGCTCTACCCAGAGAGTGTCATCACAAATTAGCAGGAGAAAGCTCTCCGACGCTCACTGTCTCCGCTGCTGTTGGCAGGAGCTAAGCCACAGCCTGCCACAACCTCTACCTCCGCTACACCAGGGCTCTGCTGTGCTGTAGCCTACCAGTCTCTCTCTCTCTCTCTCTCCTCTCTCTCTCTCTCTCTTCTATCCTCCTTCTCTCTCTCTCTCTCTATCCCTCCTTCTCTCTCCTCCTCACTTCTCTCTCCTTTTCCACTCTTCACTCTTCTCTCTCACTCACTCTCTCTCTCTCAATCCCTCCTTCACTTACTCACTCTTCTCTCTCTTCTCTCTTCCTCTCTTCCTCCTCTCACTCTCTCTCCCTCTCTCCATCTCTGCTCCCTCTCAGCACACCTCACTATCTTCTCCAGCTGTAAACCATCACAACCTTGTCCTCTTCAATTTAATTTTTTTTATTGGCGCCAAAAAAAAAAAAAAAAAGAATGGATCTATGATTTTTTATTTTTTTTTTAATACGCCTAAAGACTTTCTAAAAACCAGAATCTCTTAAAAGCGAACACAATAGTTATATTTTTTTTATAGTTATCCGTTTGTAGTATTTAGTTTTTTTATTTTATTTATTTTTATTCTCTGATGGCAAGTCTGTCTCACACGTGATGCTTCAGGATTTAAGCGCGAGTGTCCTCTTTCCGGCGTGTCTGCAGCACCGAAGTTTTGGTCAGTGGTGAATATTGTTCATAATTCTTTAACTTAAACTTGTTTTTATGTGTTTGTGCATGTTCCTGTTAGTTCCTTTAGCTTGCCTATTGTATTTGAATCTGACCTAAGAAGTTAAGACTTGCTTTGACGTATTGCATGTGATTTGAAAATGTTGTATCTCAGTATAAGTGTGTAGAGTTGGGTGTTTTAGTGTTTTGAAACTGAAAAGTAGGATGTGATAGGGTTATAAAAAGTAGTTTTAAATTTAACTTTGGCAGTGTGAAACCAGATATTCAGACAGAGTGTGACTTGTACCGTGTGAAGGACATACTTGCTTAGAAATATGTGAGTTAAGACTAGTTTTTGTATTTATATAAATCTGAAAATTGAAACAAATTACCAGTATTTTTGGACAAAAGCGGTGGTGTAAAAAATACAATTTTCTTAGACAATTGTAACAATAGCAACAGCTCACTGCCTTTTCCCTACACTACAACGCATTGCTCTGTACATACACAGTGTTAAAAAAATACTTTATTTTTAAATGTTAAAGTTTGACTTCATTTATTGAAATAATTGTTTTAAGTTCAAGTGAAAATGTAATGGTTTGGATAAATCAGTTTCAACGAGTACACATTACCGGTTTGGGATATTTTTAGTGCTTTAATTAAAACTTACATAATTAGACATTAAGGAGAACAGATCATGATCAACTATAAAAAGGCTAAAAAAATTCACCTTTTAAAAATATTATGCTGTTTAATTTGTGTAAAATAATCTATTATCATTTTTATATTTAAAATGTTATATTTTTCTGTATCAGTCAAATGCCCAACCTGGCCCCTAAACATATCTTATTTCAACACACCAGTGCCAAGGATCTAAGGCATAATTCTTGTTATAAAGTAGAACACTATCAAGTGCACACTATAATCGAATCAACTTAAATCTTTTGTGTGTGTGTGTGTGGTGTGTGTGTGTGTGTGTGTGGTTTTGGTGTGTGTGTGTGTGTGTGTGTGTGTGTTGTGTGTGTTGTGTGGTTGTGTGTGTGTGTGTGTGTGTGTGTGTGTGTTTAAAATAAGAATCGCCTATGAAAAGCGTCCGGGGAAAAAATTTGAGCTCACACAGGTGTATAGGTCTCTCAATCATTCATAGGCGAACCCATCTATTCTTTAACACATTTTTGAAAATGCTCTCAGTGCAATTCAAATCTTGTTAAAAAATGAAAAAGTATGGCTTTAAAACTAGTATTAGAATATTATAATAAATAGTGGAGCCGCCTGCTTTTAACAGCTGTTAAATTACGAGGTGGTCCGCGGGGAGAGAGAGAGAGAGAGGGAGCGCACCGCGGGGCTTGTAAAAAAAAAGAAAGAAAAGAAAAAAAAGGACAAGACACCATTTTAATATTTCAGTGAGAAAAGAGACAGTAAGAGGTATCATCACCGTTAAAGGATTACTAGTTATGCCTGTCTGTAGGATGGATCAATGTGATGTGCGCTCTCTCTCTCTCTCTCTCTCTCTCTCTCTTCTCTCTCTCTCTCTCTCTCTCTCTCTCTCTCTCTCCTCTTCTCAGGATTGTATTGTGTTTAAATGAATGGTTTCCTGTCCATTAAGATGAAAAGGAATATACCTCCGTCCCTCCCTCCACCCCGTTCCTCTTAAGATTTATTACTTCAGGTAATTGGAACAAGGGGAAAGGAATTATACGGGAGACAGAGTGAATATCCGTCTAAATCTGAAAAAAAAAGACCAAAAGTGGTTGATAAAGAGAGAAGAGAGAGAGGGGACCGTTATAGTTTGACAGGCGTACAGTATGTTTTACACACACGGAACACCTCTGCACATTATCTACACTCTAGTAGTCTTCAAGTACTTTTCTTGCCCGGATAGTATGTAGTATGAGTGTCACTCTATTGAGATTTTTACTTCGATTTTGTTTATGCAAAGTTTTGTGGGTGCTGAGAGCGTAAATTGTCGTGTTAAATGTCCCCCAGGCAAATTGTTTAATTTGTTTAAAACGCAACCACACAGAAAAAACACACCCAAGGATAATACTAGTCTGTAACAAGACTCTTGAAATAAGTCAACCAAATAGAGCTTAGTTGACGCTCTCCAATAGTCTTATATGCTCAGGCCTCAAGTTTAAAGCCTTTACAATTTCACCCTCACTGCAACTTCATTTCCCTGATAAGAAGTAAGATAATAGAAAATAAGTTAAATAGCCTTCATTGTCACTGTACAGTCACCTATACAACAAAACTGGGAGTGCCAATTGAAGCATTGTGTGTGCATTACACATACAAATACAAACAAGCAATTTTAAGTTAAAAAAATAGTAAAAACAAACCTAACAAGAAAAACATTTTGAGCAAGACAAGGACAGGCAATGTCATAATTGATCTGCCCCTTTTTCTATCATTTTCAATCCTTTCTGATTTTTTTTTTTTTTTTCCTGAATGGCGGCATCTTTCCAGGCCTGCAGTTCGGTTCACCCCAGGAGTTAGTATGAGAGATCAGCTGTGCCCATTCACATACTGAGGGCTGCGGTGACTCACACATCCTGTATACTGTACGACCTAATACTTCTTTTTGGATACTGAAACAAAAAACACCAGTGCTTTTCGTTGTGTGGTTATTTCCCTTATTATTTTCACACTAGTGCATTCGTTTTGGATTATTTTTCCCATTTTTTTTCCCTCTCTCCTCTCTCTCATCTCTTTGTCCCGTTCGAGTTAGATACTATGACGTTTCAGCGTTTTTTTGTGTGTTGTAATCACGAGATACAACTTCTGAGCTCTACTTTCTTTATATATATATATATACAGTATGTTTTTCACTCATGCAGTTTTTAGGACTGACGATAAAAGTGGGAAAAAGTAGTATTATAGTCAAATGTCTGAGTACTATTTATCACTTGACGACTTCACTGTATACTAGTTTTCTTCATGTTTAATTAAATTCATATTGATATTAATGCTAAGCACTTTAAATCAGCAATTTTCAAACGGTCGACCAACTGGCATGACATTATTTTTGCGGGGGGGGTTGACAAGATATTCCTAACTCCTTTCATATACATAGCATTCAGTTTACCCCTCCAAATAACATAGTACAAAGATTTAGTGAATTTGGGGTTGCCAGGGCCTTTTAAGTAATTCAGCAAAGTAGTAATGTGTAATTCTAGGACGGTACAATTCTAATGTATTTCATAGAGCCGCGTACAATAGAGTGTTGATAGCTTTAACTGCAGCGTGAACTCATTTTCTAACATCTCGTTTTGCTGCTCTCTTTGCCCGCTTGACATTGTTGGAAAAAAACGGAGCAATATCTCTCCTCTTTTTACCCGTTGATTGTTTACTCTACTCCAATTCACACCTCTGGCACGATCACAAATAAATAAATAAATAAAATAAAATAAATAAATAACCCTATCCCTTATCTTATCAAGAGCGACAAAAATGGGATTTCTTAAGATATAATATTTTTTTTAAAAACGTGTCGAGACATGTTACCGCTCGTGTGATAATGAGAAAGTGTATTTATAGACGTGCTAATAATTACATTTTTATGAATCCTTTTTTTTTTTTGCCTCGCCACCAGAGAGAAATTCCAACTTGAGGGCCGTCGAGAACTGTCACCCAGTGTAAATATGTGTGATATAAATATGCACATGACTTTTAATTGAAGCGGGTATAACCGAGCATGCTTCATTATTTTAGCATTAGTCTAGAGTGCGTTAAGGGGGTTTGGGGGTTGGCGGGGCATTTGTGGCACAGTTGAAGCGTAGGAATATTTGGAACAGACCTAACTAACTCGGTAGGTACAGGTTGGATTCAACAGTAGGGAAGAAGCCAATTAGATAGTGTTAACGATGGGAGTGTTGGCTGCATGGCAAAAAGCCGAGAGCCGCGTGTGTGTGGCATGTCAATGAGAGAACGCGACCTTAGGAAGGGAATTAAAGGGGGTTTAGACCGGTCATTTAAAGGCTGAAATATCCCCTGCGTTCCAAATATCAATACTACCATACGTGTTTTTCTTTTACTACACTACATACTAAAGTACAGAAGAGTTTTAGGGCCACAGAGGAGGAAAAAAATTCAGATAAGGAAGATTTTTTTTTTTATTATGTCGAGAAATGTCAAGAATAAAGAGGAATACTCCAAAATGCTATTGGAGATAGTGGGGCATTTATGTATTTTCAGCATACTACAATTGACAGTGCATGTATTGGGACATCCTAAATGCTTTTTCTGGCTATTTAAATAGTAGGGAAGTATGGGGATTGGAACGCAGGGATTATCTCTCACACAGGCTGGGGTGTGTTAAAAGACATGATTCAAGTGTATAACGTATTTACTAAATCATGGGAAATTATAGCTTTAAAAAATGTCAAGGTTATTTTGGACTTAATTTTGGCTGAATTTTTTTTAACAATGAAGACATAGAACTGTGATTTTATTCAAGCGAAAAACTATATTATTTATAAGTGATAAAAATCAAATCCGATAAACCTTAACCAGTTTTTTTTTCAACTTCTTTTTGGATAAAATACTGTTTTTAAGAGTCGTATTAGATTTCTTAGACACAACAAGGGGAGATGACCGTGGCACGAGATTATAAGACAAATGGCGCTAAGATTTAATTGTGTTCTATTTTTATCTTTTCGGCGAGACAGAGGGATTGTTACGTCGAGTAGAATTCCACTTGACTTCTAATCTAAACTGCTTGTTTTTTCACAGGTTTAAAAAATCCCAAAAATGACTCGATAATATGAAATTTGCCCTGAACTTAGGCTGTTAAAGCATATACATCTCTGGAAAAAATTAAGAGACCACTCCAAATGTTCAGTGTCTCTCGTTTTACTTTTTATAGGCATATGTTTGAGTAGAATGAACTTTGTGGGTGTATAATATAAACTGCTGACAACATTTCTACCAAATTCACAATACATTTTCTGTCATTGAAGAGCATTTTCAATAAGTTATGTAGAGATGAAGATTTAAGAACAATCCAGACTGGTCTCTTTATTTTTTTCCGGAGCTGTATATAAAACATAATAGTACATTTAATGGGGTTAATAAAAAACTTGCGCTGCCGATTTCCTTTAAGAAATATTGTCTCTCCGCTGTTTTCTTTAACTGACAGGTCTTCAAATATTCACAGCTCATGAACTGAAATATACCGAATGCATTGCCTATCAAAAATAAGTTCTGTGCAGTAATTGCTTATAGTTTTTTTAAATATAATTTGCATACAATGTACTTTCCTTAAAAAAAAGTGAATTTTCCTAATCTGGTATTATAATTAACCAATATGTAGCATTTTAAAAATACCATATATTTTTCTCTCATCTGCTGTTGTTCTTTAACGGACAGCGGAAGGGCAAACAGTGTGCTGGGATAGTTTAAGCTAATATCCCAGGAGGCTGTTTGCCAAGGGAGGGTATTGGGCTGTAAGAGAGAGAGAGAGAGAGGAGAGAGAGAGAGAGGAGAGAGAGAGAGAGAGAGAGAGAGAGAGAGAGAGAGAGAGAGAGAGAGAGAGAGAGAGAGAGAGAGAGAGAGAGAGAGAGAAGGAGAGAGAGACAGAGAGAGAGAGAGAGAGAGCAGGATCAATGCTGTGTTGTCCATCAACATCACAAACAATCATTCTTTTCTCTTTCTTGTCTTTCTCGTGTCTTCAGCTCAAGTTCCCGACAATGACGAGCAGTTCGTTCCAGACTTCCAGACTGAAAACTGTGAGTAAGAAACCGCGGCAACGCTCTTTTTTTCACTTTTTGTGTGTGTGTGTGTGTGTGTGGGGTGTGTGTGTGTGTGTGTGTGTGTGTGTAAGTGCCCATGTTTGGGTGTGTGTCAACATCAGTGGTGTTTTTTTTTGTTTGTTTTTTACTCGTCTCAAGTGTCTGCGTGTTTGCGTGTGTGTGCATGTGTTTGTGTGTGTTAACATGTGCGTGCGTGTGTGTTGTGTGTGTGTGTGTGTTTTCCATGTTTCTCAGTACCCTCACCTTTGCTCGCACAAGTGCTCTCTGGAGAGAGCAGTCTGCAGCGGGTGCACAGGGCGGGGGGGGTATCTGTGTGTGTGTGTGTGTGTGTGTGTGTGTGTATGTTTCTGTGTGTGTGTTGTGTGTCTCTCTCTCCTCCCCCTCTCTCTCTCTCTCTCTCTCTCTTGTCTCTCTCTCTCTCTCTCTCTGTCTCTCTCTGTCTATGTCTCTGTCTCTCTCTCTCCTCTCTCTCTCTCTCTCTCTCTCTCTCTCTCTCTCTATATTATTATATATATATATATTATATATATATATATTATATTATACTATATTATTATATATATATGTCTCTGTTGCTCGCACCACCACTGGATGTTATTGCACTGTGATGTTATTTACATAAACATCATAATATTGTGGCAGATTTTTCTTTTAGTGGGTTGAAGTGATATTTTGATATTTTATTTTTAAAAATCTTTATTTTAAAAAATGCACCTAGATGACCTAACCTAAAAGTGCTTTTTGTGGGGTAAGATGTTCTAAATCAGGCAGTGTAATATTAGTACATTACAGAAATACATTTAACCTATTCCACTAAAAGCTTGTTGGCCTTCTGGTACACTCCCCAATCTTTTCCTAGAGTGTTCTTTAAAAAAAAATCTTTATTGGCCAGATTTGCATAAACAAACAAGGAATTTGGCTTCGGTTAACCCTTTGCTCTCGAAGTACAACACTCACTTAACCGATTGTTTATAAGAATTAAAAAAACAAACAGAAGGGACAGAAAAAATATATGAAAAATACTGTTAAGTATACAGTATAACGATACAACATAATTTGAATTTTACAAAAGAATACCATTAACAATTGAAGAGAGGGAAGGAATGCTGCAATATCAGTACGGTCAGAGTGGTAAAATCTAATCGAAAAGTTAGCGGTTCTTCACCTGTTTGTGTGATGTTGGTCGCTAACGGTGACTTTCCCTGCGTTCCAAATCGCATACTTTCTACTATATAGTATGGTGGAGAAAAGATTTAGATGTCCCTATTTTACCATGGTGATATCAGGATGGTTAGAAGTACCCGGATGTCCTACTTCATCCGGCCAAGATTGTTAGTGTTGAAAACTGCATCCTATTTGGGTGATTCTGACCCACAAACCGGTGCGCACGTGAAGTGACTTCACATCGACGAAACCTCCGTATGAAAACAAACGGGGATGCGACGGATATAAAAGCAAGAGGCAAGATCAAGGCGCAATGTTATGATGAAATAAATGATTACTTTTATCGTCGGGAATTGTAGTATGTAGAATAGAAAAAAGAAAGAGTATGTGATTCGGAACGCAGGGTTGGTGTCTGAATTGGCACGATTGGTCTCGGAGAGGAAGTGATGCCAAGGTGTGAACAGAACAGTGAGTGAGTTGAGCTCAGCGGGACACAGAGCGAGCACATGTCTTTTCACGTCCGAGCCAGAAACCACCCGCCGAACTGTGAGAAAAAATCACTCAAAGCAAGTCTTCCCCCTAAACGTCCTCAATATGCCCTTTAACCTGGAATACTAGCCCTGTGTTCCAAATCATCGTTCTTTTTACTACACTACATACTAAAGTACAGAAAAGTTTTAGGGCCACAGACAGGAGCAAAAAAAATCAGATAGGAAGATTTTGTCTCATTGTGTCGAGAAATGTCAAGAATAAAGACGAATGCACTCCAAAATGCATATTGGAGTTAGTGGGGTATGTATGTATTTTCAGCATACTACAAATTCACGTGCATGTATTGGGACATCCTAAATCTTTTTTGCATACTGAATAGTAGGGAAGTATGGGGATTGTTCAAAACATCCTAAAAACTAAAAAACTGAAATCCATCGGTGTGAATTAACCTGGCCTAAAAACCAAGATGTGTAGTGTTGTGTGTGTGTGTACAGTGGAGAATCACAGAGTCACGGGACTGTCCCACAGTAGGACAAATCAGCAGTAGGATCAGGAGATAGATAAGATAGATAGATAGATAGATAGATAGATAGATAGAAGAAGACAGACAGACAGACAGACAGACAGATAAGAAGATAGTGACAGACAGACAGATAGACAGACAGACAGACAGACAGACAGAAGAGACAGGACAGACAGACACAGACAGACAAGACAGACAGAAGATAGATGTAAAACCAAACAATTCTCCCTTTTGTCCGGGGCTGTGTGGTGTGTACAGTGGACAATCATCAGAGGTCACGGAGACTGTCCCCTTGTCCTTCAGCGGTTAGTTGGAGGGTTGTGCCTGGGTGGGTGGCCCGACGGTGGCTGACTGCTGACCATCTGAATTGGTCCTGTTGGCAGAGGCCCGGGGCAGACTGCAAGAGGAGAGCCACTGACAGATGGCGGGAGGGGTGAGGGGTGAGGGGGCACACCGTGGTTTGGGCATCCCAGCCGGCACGCTCTCCCATATGGGTTACACCGAGCCGGAGAGGTGGAGGGTTTAGGAGATATGGAGATGGAGATGGATAGAGATATATGGACAGGGGTTTTTGTAGGAGAACGATCGGGATTAAGGGAAGTAAATAAGTAAATATCAGTACTTTAAGGACAAGCCTGGCAATATAAACAAGTATTTTTGAATAATTCAGTTGTGTATTTTCTGTGACATTGGGAGTATTTCGTCCCATATGGGTTACACCGAGCCGGAGAGGTGGAGGGTTTAGGAGATATTGAGATGGAGATGGAGAGATAAATGGACATGGGTTTGGAGAGAATAAGAGATATGATCGGAGGACAGGGAGTTCAATATCAGTACTTCACTGGCAATGTACATACTATACATTTTGTGACATTGGAAGTAGAGAGATATGGACAGGGGTTTTTGTAGGAGAACGATCGGGATTAAGGGAAGTAAATATCAGTACTTTAAGGACAAGCCTGGCAATATAAACAAGTCTTTTTGAATAATTCAGTTGTGTATGTTTTGCGACGTTGGAAGTATTTAGTTTGGGCTCTCCCACATGGGTTCCACCGAGCCGGAGAGGTGGAGGGTTTAGGGTATGGAGAGACATATGGACAGGGAGTGATTTTGCTTCAAACTGTACAGGGACGCGAGTGACAGTGACACTCTTTCTTCAGTCGGAGCTGCAGCGTAAAGTGAAAACAAACTCAGGGTAGGTCTAACCACCTATCCAGCAGGTTAGACCCACGGCGTATGTTGCCGCAGTAACAGACTCTCGGTTGCGCTGAACCTGCTACCTGAAACGGAAAACCCAGAGTTTCCACTAACTCAGAGCGAACAAACTCTGGGTTGCCTCAAAACCAGCTACCTGCAACAGGCCTCAGGGGTTTGTGGGAGAAAAGAGATGAGTGAAGGATAAGGTGTAAGGGAAGTCAATACCAGGATGAGCCTGGGGCGCTCCGGTGGCGTAGTGGATAGAGCGCGTATCATATTGGCTCCGGCCTCGTTGCAGTGGTTGCGGGTGCAAATCCGACTCCTTTACTGATCTTTACTGCAGGCCAAAAAAGGTTGGCAATGTGTGAACGAATTGAACCAGGAACCCTGTAAAGTGTCTTTGAGTGCCTAGGCAATAAAGCGCTGTATAAAACCTATCAATTATTATTATTATTATTTTTATAGTCTCCTTAATGTTGACAAATCCAATGTAAATATGAAGATGGGGATGGAGAGAGATATGGACAGCAGTTTGTTGGAGAAGAGAGATGAGGAGGGTAGGGAGTAAGGGGAGTCAATATCAGTACTTTATTGATAACCAACCTGGTAGGTATAGAAATATATTAATCTTGTGAATACTGAAAACAAGAATTGTCCCATATACTCTTACTCCATTTTTATCGAGCTACATTGTGTTGACGTAAATTGAATTTAAAACTGGTAGTTTAACGTCTGTTTCAATCAAATTGACAGTGGTTTGGTATTCTGCTCAGTTTGACAGCTAGAATGAGAATTAAACAGTAATACATTGAAACGAAAACGCAGTAAAGAGTGTTATTTCACGTTCTCAAGGCCTTAGATGTTTTGTTGACGTACATTGATTTTAAAACTCGTAGTTTAATGTCTGCTTCAATTAAAATGAACAACAATAGTAAAGTATGATTATTTCTTAAATGTTATGTGTTTTATTCTGCTCAATTGACAGCTAGAATGAGAAAAAAACAAAGAAAAATAAACGTTATCTCACTTTTTCAACACCTAAGATGTATCACCTCTCGACAAAGCGATGGCAGTTTCCAACAATGTCGACTTAGCGCTCTCCATCGTAGCAGCATGTTAGTGTTGCCTCCAAGCTAAAGTGTCCTCAAGGCAGGAGGAGGAGGAGGAGAAAAATGAAGGAGGGGAATTTTTATCTTTGATTAAACTTGTGAATAGTGAAAAAAAGTATTGTCCTACATGCTAGTCCTATTAGCTTCCCTTGTTTCGTTGACGTGAATTGATTTTTAAACTCTTAAATTAACAACAATAGTAAAGTATGAATATTTCTTTATTTCGTTATGTGTTTTATTCTGCTCAGTTGACAGCTAGAATGGTAAATGGTAAATGGACTTGACTTATATAGCGCCTTCTAGCCGATTTTCTCAGCCCCAAAGCGCTTTACATATCTTACCACATTCACCCATTCATACACACACTCATACACCGATGGCAGAATGAGATAAAAAGGAAGAAATAGTATTCTTTTTTAATGTTATCAACGCCTAAGATGTATCACCTCGCCACAAAGCGATGGCAGTTTCCAACAATGTCGACTTAGCGCTCTCCATCCGTGCAACACTGTAGCAGCATGTTAGTGTTGCCTCCAAGCTAAAGTGTCCTCAAGGCAGGGAGGAGGAGGAGGAGGAGGAGGAGAAAAATGAAGGAGGGGAATTTTTTTTCTTTGTCTTGAAACTCCCCAACACAGATGCTTACCATTAGCATAACTTAGCAGGGAGCGAAAGGGAGTCGATGTGGAGGTGTAAAATGGGGCCACGCGTTTTACCGGCACGAACGCAGCCTCCACCATTTAACAGCAAAGCAGAGCACCTACAGTAGGTGAAAATGGAAATGGCAGGTTTTTGTCGCCGTTTGCCAAAAGACCTTTTTTTTTTTTTTTCATGAATGGGCCTGGAGAAATATATCTGCCAAACCGTAGGCTCCGGTTCTGCCAAAACAACACCATTTTATACCTGAGAATACGCTGCTACGTTTCGGAGGCCAAAACCATTCTTTGTTGATAACGTGTGGAAAAGGGAATTGGCAGAAATGTGACAGGACGTGTAAAATATACAGTAGATCATTGGCTTACATGTGTGAGAGAGAGCCCGAAACATACTGAGGATTGGGACCAATTGTGTTTTTTTTTTCTTTTTTCTTTTTATTTAAATTGTTTTGCATAAAAAAAAATATGTAGGATGTTGTAGATGTAAGAAAAAAGTAACTCAGATTAACATATGATCCTACAATAAATTATATATAAAAAAAAATTTGGGACCACATTGTTATTCAATTTAAAACAAAGATTGCTATTGAATATGTTCGCCCCAAAATACCAAATAAAATAGCGGAACTACTTTAGTTATTGGCGTATAGGGAGAAGAGAAAAAAAACACAACGATTTGCATTTAAAATAGACCTAGTAATTGTTCTAACTGCGTGTACTCTTAAATAACCATCTGGGTTAATCAATACGTAGATAATGAGAGCAATCAAGCCGTGATGGGCATGACATTCTGCTCTGAAAAAGGAAGTCTCTTGTTTTTTAGTCGGAGCCAAATGCCCTCGCTATTGATTTGTGTACCTTGGCACCCCACTGCCGGGATCTATTGTGACATTTCCATTTCCAATTCAAGGCCCCGGGGCTGCCATAAACGTCAGGATATTGCTGATTGCTAAATGTCGAGATTTCAATGTCAAGAACAGCATTACTCGTAGAATTCATATGTATGTTGATAACCCCAAAAAATGTATGTTAATTCAGTGTTAGTGCTATGATAAAGAGATACATTTATCAGAATCAGAATCAGAAAGGATTTTATTGCCAAGAAGGGTTTTACACCAACAAGGAATTTGTCTTGGTGAATAAGGTGCATACAGTTAGACAATAAGACAATAAACAATGAACGAACAGTGACTATAATATATACAATATAACACAATATATAAACAAGTGATAAGTTAAGATAGTATAAAATAGAATAAAATAATGTTCATTGAAGCTGCCATACACGTCAAGATATTGTTGACAGCAATCGTGGGATATTGTAGATAAAGGTGCACTATGTAACTTTGTGTGAGTAAAGTAAATGAACATTTTATAAGGTATATTCTCATAACTGAATAAATAAACTTTCTTCACGAAAAAATGTAATCCCCGGGAACACTGTTTAAAGTTAGAAAGCTTCCGTTTAAGTTACAGTTTTGTTTAGAAACATTCTAGTCTTGCGTTTTGTTCTAGGTGCCGCAAAATAATTTAGTTTTGATTCATGATGAAATAATTATTCAATACTTAGAATTACATGATGTGAAAATATGTTTTGGTTAGCTAACTGCAGGCTCTGTAAATGTCAACAAATCCCCATCCCTTGAAATTACGTAGTGCACCTTTCCAGAACAGCATTTTTCCTTTTCATTTCATACATTGAATAACCCAAAAAACTCATGTTAATTCAGTGTAAATGCCGCTATAAAAAGATAAATGTACATTCATTGAAGTAAGTCATTAAGGTGACACTCATTTCTGTTAATAGCTAACTTGGAGATTGTAGTTAAGAACAGCATTTTTCGTACATTTCATTAATTGAATAACCCAAAAACTAGATCTTAATTCTGCCTTAAAGGTGCAGTGTGTAATATGACATCATCAAGAAAGTTCTACAAAGTTCTAGAATGCAACACTCCCTGGGTAACCCCACCCCTTTTGAATAATAACAGAAGCTACAGTGGCCTTCAAGGACAAGAACAATTCTAAATTTTAAACAATGCACCTGATGACATTCCAACTATGACATTTTCAAGATGGCAGCACTAGGCCTTGGTCCAAAATATGCAGAAATATGGACATATATGAGACCCTTTCTAAGGGAAAAAATAATAATTCAAAAAAAATTTCTCAGCTATTATGCACTAAATTAAATGTACTTATGGATATTATAATTACTTTCTACAAAATCTGCTAGGAAATAAAACCCGAAATTCTACACACTGCAGGTTTAAGTATTGATAAGTATTGAATAATTATTTCATCATAAATCAAAACTAAATTATTTCGCGGCACCTAGAACAAAGCGTAAGACTAGAATATGTTTCTAAACAAAACTGTAACTTAAAAGGAAGCTTTCTAACTTTAAACAGTGTTCCGGGGATCTAATTTTTTTTCGTGAGGAAAGTTTATCTATTCAGTTATGGGAATATACCTTATAAAATGTTCATTTACTTTACTCACACAAAGTTACATAGTGCACCTTTACTTTATCTACAATATCCCACGATTGCTGTCAACAATATATGGCAGCTTCAATGAACATAAATGTATCTCTTTATATATGAAATACAGAGATACATGTACCTCCATTGTAGTAGGTAATTAAAGGGACACAGATAGTGATGTGAACAAGGCAAAACAAGTGTTGTTGTGTGTCCTCCGTGAGCCCTTAACGAGGCGGTGCCATGGCCCGCGTGCTCCAAAGGTCTCCCCTCAGGAAGAGTCTGTTTGACCCGCGATCGATGACCCGCAAAGGTCAGGCCTCCAGTGAGGAGTGTGTGTGTGTGTTACAGTGTGTGTGTGTGTGTGTTACAGTGTGTGTGTGTGTGTGTGTGTGTGTGTGTGTGTGTGTGTGTGTGGCCCCCGTCCCCCATGGGGCTCGGCTGGGCCTCACGTGGGGTGTTGGCACATCGACCTCCAGCCTGGACGGCAGCTGTCAGTCACCCGTGAGAAAAACTCCCCAAAACATCTTGGTGGAGAGATGTAGAGCTTTTAGAGCTTGAAGAGAGGGTCTTGATTGTGTTTGTATTTAAATATCTATCTAAATGTCTATTTTGCTACAAGAACAAGAGCAAGAACTTTTGCTATAAAGTAATAGTTATGTAGTAGTTGTCATTTATTGGGTCAGTCAAGGAAAAATCTTAGGTAAAGTAGGTGCAGTTATTTTTGATTATTTTCAAATTTCATACACAGTCTATTGTCAATTTGAAACAGAAGGTTCAGGACTAGAGATAAAACTCAGTAGCTCAAATATTATTTTTCTTCTCTATTCTATCTAGATGTTTGTACTTAAGACGGACTTGGAGATGATGGAGGCTTTAATTTGTTCTCAAAATCAGTCAGTACCTCCTCACGATCTGCTACCTGCCTGTACAGTGTGTGCACTGAAAAAAATACTTGTGTTAATTAATACACAACCTAGGCTCGGTAAACATGTATTCACTGATTTTGACAAAACGGGACTTTGACAAAACGGGACTTTGACAAAACGGGATTTTGACAACAAGCGTTTTCCAGAATCACAGACTCCACCTTTAAATGTCTAATCATCATCATCATCAACCTTTATTTAAACAGGCAAAAATTGCTAAGAAACAATGTCTTATTTAAGAGGTACTGACTGATTTTAAATGTCCTAACGTTTGTCCTTTAAATGGACTTGTAGTTGATGCATCCTTTCCTGTCTTCATTCATAATTTCCGCTCGCTTTGTTTTTAACTCGTTCAAAAAGCCATCTTCTCTCTCTCTCTCTCTCTCTCTCTCTCCCTCTCTCTCTCTCTCTCTCTCTCTCTCAAATGGTAATGGAAAAAAAATCCTCCCTCCATTAACCACTACGGGCCCTTTTTCTCATGTCTGCTCTCTGTGTCGTTTTGTCTCACCGCTGCTGTGTGTGTGTGTGTGTGTGTGTGTGTGTGTGTGTGGTGTGTGTGTGTGTGTGTGTGTGAGAGAGAGTGTGTGTGTGTGTGTGGTGTGTGTGTGTGTGTGTGTGTGTGTAGTGTGTGTGTGTCTAGTTGCGGTGAGACGGTGATTTAGCCGAGGCAACCGGAGCCCGACTTCATTCTGACTTACTGAGTTTTTTTCGTCAGAAGCGATTTGGCCCGATTGGATTAGCGTTGATCATGACTCCAGATGATGGCATGTTAATCAGGACTGATCAGGGCACTTAACAGCCTCTCTCACACACACACACACACACACACACACGCGCACACACACACACACACATACTACACACACACACACACACACACACACACACAACCCCTTCAGATCAATGAGAACTCTTGTTGTCGTCTGGAACGTTATTGACAACCAGCTGAAAGCAGATAGAAAAAAAATTTACGAGCATCGCCGCACACCCAGTTTTTTTATGATTGTCATATTTCACTCGCGGAGTCGCTGACAGGAAAATGGCCGAGCAAATGAAGAAATGAGATTTGAAGTGAGTTGTTTAGTGTAAGTGATGGCCCTGTTCTCTTAGTGGACGGATGCTATAGTCTATTTAACTCTAAATTACCCGTCATGAATTATCTTAATCAACGTTGACATATTCGTACAAGTTGCAACTGAATGGTACTTCTGTCTTTTATATGTCGCTCAGTTTATCTGTTGTGTTTTATAATTATTTTTTATTAGAGACGTATTTATAAGTATTTTACTTTTATTTTCTATGCACATTATAAAGCATTTTGTGACCCTGTCTGTGAAAAACGCTATATAAGTACATTTTACTTACTTACTTACTTACTTACTTACTTACTTACTTACTTACTTACTTACTTACTTACTTACTTACTTACTTTAACTTCTTCCTATCCCTTTTGAACATGAACTATGTTATTTGAGTTATGTATTTGTTTGTTTTTAATTTATTTATTTCCTTTTTTACTGCTCAATCGTTTTATTTTTGTTTGTATTATTATTATTTTTTAACCATGTTCAATAAAGACTTAAATAATACTTACTTACTTACTTACTTACTTACTTACTTACTTACTTACTTACTTACTTACTTACTTACTTACTTATTTACTTACTTACTTACTTACTTACTTATTTACTTACTTACTTACTTACTTACTTACTTACTTACTGTATCTGTAAAGCAATATGGCTGTTTTTCATTTCTATTTTCTTGTTGCATGTGGTCCATACTGTAGTGCAGAGAAGAAGGGTTGGACAGGTTTTGTATTTGTTTAATATTGCATAATGGACAGTCACGTTATACAGCGCATTCACATAAAGGCAGTGAATAGAACAGAATTACTCAAACGTATTAGTTGTATTGTTTTAGATAATTTTGGTGGCTCAATGTGCGATAAACAGCAGCTTATTCTAAAAAACTTCTAATAAAAATACTTGCTGTTGTTCATTTAGTTAAGTGACAGTGTAAGTTCTATTTCAAGGCGATTATTCAACCTGCAAAAATAATATGCTTCTTTAAATCTAGGCTACCTAACAGAAAAGTACCTTTTTATATTAAAAAGCTAATTTACACCTGCTCTCAAAACCTGTATTATTTGATACCTCACAGGTTGCTCTTTGACAGAGAAGTGGTTCATTGTCATTCAGCATCTAAATGAGTTTTTCTTTCTTTCTCTCTCTCTCTCACTGTCTCTCTCTTTCTGTCCCTCTCTCTTTCTCTCCATCTCTCTCTCTCTCTCTATGTCTCTCCTTCTCTCTCTATCTCTCTGTCTCTTTCTCTCTCCCTCTCCATCCCTCTCTCTCTCTCTCTCCCTCTCTCGCTGTCTCTCTCCCCCCTCTCTATCTCTCACTTTCTCTCCATCTCTCTCTCTCCCTCCCTCTCTCTCTCTTTCTCTCCATCTTCTCTCTCTCTCCTCTCTCTCTCTCTCTCTCTCTCTCTCTCTCTCTCTCTCTCTCTTGGTTAAACAATTTTTTTTTTAAATATTGGGATTTAAATGCATTAGCACTTGAATTGTAAAACTAAAAGTATGTAAATAAATAATCTCTCTCTCTCTTCCCCCCTCCATCCCTTCCTCCCTCCCTCTCTCCCCTCTCTCTCCCTCTCTCTCTCTCCCTCCCTCCCTCCATCCCTCTCTCTCTCTCTCTGTAGTGGCGTTTCACGGACTGCAGCTGAAGATCAAGCGTGAGCTCCACAGCCCGTGTTCAGAGCTCGGCTCTCACTGTTCCCAGGAACGGCCCTTCAAGCTCCAGTATGGAGAGAAGTGCCCCTACAACGTCAGGTAGGGCACTGTCACACACACACACACACACACACACACACACACACACACACACACACACACACACACACACACACACACACACACACACACACACAACCCACACACACACAGAGACACTCAACACTACAGATAATCTTTTTTAATTATTATTATTATTTAGTTGGCATTTTCAAGCTTTATTAGACAGTACAAATTTGAAGTGGGGAGAAAGACTTAGGTTGAATAAACCGGTGGTGTAGTGGATAGAGCGCGTGCCATATTGGCTCCAGCCTTCGTTGCAGTGGTCGTGGGTTCAAATCCGACCCGTGGACCTTTACTGCAGGTCATCCCCCCCTCTTTCTCTGTCTCCCCATTTCAACTCTGTACTGTCTAATAAAGCTTGACAATGCCCTACAACGTCAGGTAGGCGACCGTAACACACCCATTCATTCATTTTCCTTTATTTAACCTTGAAAGATCAACTGCGGGGGATGACCCTCTTTTACAATGATGTCAAGATTACAAATACGCAATATACAATAAAAATACACAACAAGCTTACAAAGAGATAAAAACACAATTAAAACATTCACCAACAACCACACCCACTGAACACTACAGATAATATTTGTTTTAAAGAGTATTTTTTTGGCATTTTCAAGCTTTATTAGACAGTACAGAGTTGAAATGGGGAGACAGAGAGAGAGAGAGAGAGGGGGGATAACCTGCAGTAAAGGTCCACGGGTCGGATTTGAACCCACGACCACTGCAACGAAGGCCTGAGTCAATATGGTACCCACTTTATCCACTACACCACCGGCTCTGTACTATCTAATAAAAAGAGCTTGAAAATGCCAAAAAAATTATCTTAAAATCAATAAAATAATTTAAAAAAATTTAATAAAGTATTCTGAATCTGTTTCTGTCTCCTGCCACAGTGCCTATGAGCAGAAGCAGCAGCCTGCAGGTATGAAGCCCTCCAGCCCAGTGACCCCCCCCTGTAGCACCCCCGTGTCCCCCTGCACCATGCCTCCCCCACGGCAGCCCCCACGCCCAAACCTGACAGGACCTACGCACACATCTCACCCTCACAACCGCTGCCCGACAACACAGCCTACTCTATGGACCACAGGTAAATATATATTTTCGACTATTTATGTGAAACATTTGTGGATATTTGGGATTTTTTTTAAATTTTTTATATATTTTCTTTTTTGATGGGGGGGGGGGGGGTTAAAAAAGGAGACCCGTTTATTATTTTTAATTTTTTTGAATTTGTATTATTGTTATTATTATTAAACACAACAATACATGTTTAACTTTGGGATATATTTATTTTTTATTTTTTTTATTAATGTTTGTTTGGAGGAGGGTGCCTCCGAACAAACACAACAAAAAACACACACAAGGAACAGCTGTCTCTTCAAATGAAATCATGATTTTTGGGATTTTTTTGGACAAATAAAGAAGAGCAATTTGAAAAAAAATGTCAGGTAATTACGATGCCCATTTTGTGATATTATTATTATTATTATTATGAACCTTACAATTAATACATTCAGTCAGTAACATTACTACTCCCTCCTGCCTGACAACACAGCCTATACTCTATGGACCACAGGTACATTATACTGCTGTGGGCCCCCCAAGCCTTCAAGCCATTTTACATTATTTACATCACATTTACATGAGCGGGGGCTTTTAGCTGGCGGTTGCACTAGGAAAGAGAGAGTATAATAAGGCCACAGCAGAACATGTAGAGCAGGGTTTTTAGTAACAGAGAAATCTGATTGGTTGAGGGGGATATTCAGTAGGAGGGATGAAAACATTGCTGATTTTAACAGTAAGGCATAACACATTCACGTATACTGAAAAACAAATGTCAAAATTGCAATGACTTTATACAACATTATATAAATATCTATAAAAAAAACTGTTGTCTATTTTTATGTAAAGTAGGTATTTTTTCATGTGTTGTATAATGTTTTGACCCCAACGTGAAAGTCTTCACTAAACATAACTTGAAAAATGTTAGGAAATTGTGATGACCATTTTCTGATATCATATAAGCCTAACAAATCTGGAAAATGAGTAGTCATAGTCTACTATAGCTCTGGAAAAAATAAGAGACCACTCCAAATGTTCAGTGTCTCTCATTTTACTATGTATAGGCATATGTTTGAGTAGAATGAACATTTGGTTTTATAAAATTAACTACTGACAACATTTCTATCAAATGTCAATACATGTTTACTCATTAAGAGCATTTTCAATGAGTTATGTAGAGAGAAAGATTGAAGAAAAATCCAGACTGGTCTTTTTTTTCCCGGAGCTGTATATACATTATATTTTAACACATTTAAAAATAGACCTATATACGTGAGATTTATCAAGTAGTGATATAGTAAACCATTACAACACACACACACACACACACACACACACACACACACACACACACACACACACACGTTATAGTAAACCAAACTTGGTATTCACTTTCATCACTCTTCTGCAAACTAAATGACTGAATGATTTTCTGGCTCTTTGTGATTTTATTTTGTCCCCTCCTCAGATTTAGACGTCAGCTCTCGGAGCCGTGCCACTCGTTCCCCTCTCCTCCCTCTATGCCCCGGGACACGCGGCCCATGTACCACCGTCAGATGTCGGAGCCCAACATCCCCTTCCCCCCCCAGGGCTTCAAACAGGAGTATCCAGACCCTCTGTTTGAGCACCCGGCTATGATGGGGGCCCCTCTGCCACACACTTACCCCGGGACCATGATGATAAAGCAGGAGCCAAGGGACTTCACCTACGACTCAGGTGAGGGGATTTGTGTGTGTGTGTGTGTGTGTGTGTGTGTGTGGTGTGTGTGTGTGTGTGTGTGTGTGTGTGTGTGTGTGTGTGTGTGTGTGTGTGTGTGTGTTTGTCTTTATGTCATTATGGGGCCCTCGACATGATAGCGAACCCAGGTCGAAGGGTCCAAAATATTTGTGGGGACCAAAACCCTTGACCCCATAAAAATTACCTTAGATTCAGTGAACAAAGGGTCCAAAAAGTGCCCTGTGAAGTTGTCAGGTGTGTGTGTGTGTGTGTGTGTGTGTGTGTGTGTGTGTGTGTGTGTGCATGTCCGTGCGTGTGTGTAGTGTGTGTGTGTGTTGGTGTTGGTATGTGTGTGTGTTGTAGTGTGTGTTTGTTGTGTGTGATGTGTGTTATTTGTGTTGTGAGTGTTGGAGCGTGTGTTCTCTGCCAAGCGTATCCTCTCAGGAATGGGCAAGACATGGATGCGTGGTGCTTTGCCTTTTGAGTGTTGTCGTTATTAGGGGCCGGATCTGTTGTGCCGGTGTGTCGGGCCCGCTCACCAGTTCCGGGTGAGCGCTAATAGGAGTGTGTGCTGGGATGTCTGATAGTGTGTGTGTGTGTGTGTGTGTGTTTGTGTGTGTGTGTGTGTGTGTGTGTGTGTGTGTTGTTGTGTGTGTGTGTGTGTGTGGGCTGGGTTAATGTCTGGTCACAATCCAAAAAAAATCCGCCCTCCCACGCCTGTCCTGTCCGCGCTCCCTTTAGTTTAGTCAGGGACCTAATCATGTAGCCGGTGGGTCTCTATGGAGCCCGAGGCTACATCGAGACATGAATGAACATACGCCGGACTGCTGGCTCCATTCACAAGGCCGACAAGGGGCAGAGAATAGACCCAGGAGAGTGTGTTGTGTGTGTGTGTGTGTGTGGTGTGTGTGTGTGTGTGTGTGTGTTTGTGTGGTGTGTGTGTGTGTGTGTGTGTGTGTGTGTGTGTGTGGTGTGTGTGTGTGTGTGTGTGTGTGTGTGTGTGTGTGGTTTTGTGTTGGTGTGCCAGTCAGGGAGAAAAAGCACACTCTTTTCCCATCGCGATGAGATCTAGAAATACACTGAGGACCTCTATCTATCTATCAGCTCTATTTCACGTTACACTGTCTTTGTTTACAGCAGCTCGGAAGGGAGAGTATCAATTTGGCACTAGAAAGCGTTGTTGTTTCACTACAGAGTGGCTTCTAAATACTAAAAAGACAACATGGAGATTAGCCGGAGAAATTTATTTATTAAATGTAGCGCTCAGTGCAAGAACAATGTTATTTATTTTATTTTTGTAAGATTTCCTTTTGGGGCATTTTCAAGCTTTATTAGATAGTACAGAGTTGAAATGGGGAGACAGAGAGAGAGGGAGAGGGGGGATGACCTGCAGTAAAGGTCCACGGGTCAGATTTGAACCTAGCGACCACTGCAAGAAGGTCGGAGCCAATATGGTACCGCCTATCCACTACGCCACGGAGCAACAAGAACATCTTATTTATTGACAAATTCACTCAACATAGCCTCCAGGTTGTAGCCTCTTAGCTGGAGTATGTCTCAAGATTGAGGCTGCAACGGGCCATTACTTTCATTATTGATTCATCCATCTCACACACACACACACACACACACACACACACACACACACACACACACACACACACACACACACACACACACACACACACACACACACACACACACACACAACCTTCCTTAGCTGTGTGTCTACAAAGGCAACACAAATTCAGAAAAAATGTGTCACAATATCCCGTGGTCTAAAGGGATGTCTAACCCTAACCCTTATCGTTTTTTTGTTTGACCGCTGTCTAAAACTAAAATATATTTATTTTTCATTTACAATAATACAGCAAATTCTCACATTTGAGGAGCTTTAAACCAGACAATGCTTGACATTTTTGCTTCATAAATAGCTCAAACGATTAGTCAATACTCAAAATTGTTATTGATTAATTTTCTGGCAATAGACAAGTAATTATTGAGTTTCAGTTTTGTTTTTTAGCCAGGATGTTAGATGTAATTTCACTGACAATAACATTACAAAATAGAGTTTAATTATTCGTTAGGCATTTTTAAGCAACATTTAAAGTCCCTGTAAAGGTCAAAAATACACTTTAAATATCATAATTCAAGATAAATATGGTATGTTTAGCAAAAATAAACTAATACAAATATTATAATTTAGATAAATATGTAAACTTGTGTTCGCAGTCGCGCCAGTGTTGCGTCCACTGCCCTGTAGAGTATGGTTGCGTTCCGAATCGCATATTTCTACTATATAGTATGTAGAAAAAAGATTTAGGATGTCCCGATTCTTGTGGCCAGATGAAGACGAAGCCTCCATATGAAAACAAACGGGGATGCGACGGATATAAAAGCAAGAGGCAAGATCAAGGCGCAATGTTATGATGAAATAAGAGAGTAAAGTATGTCCCAATAGTATGCCTACTGCATCCTAACTAATTACTTTTTATCGTTGGATGTAGTATGTAGAATAGAAAAAGAAAGAGTATGCGATTCGGAACGCAACCTATGTGTAAGATGGATCATCAGAGTGGATTTATGAGCATGTTGACTGCAGCAGGCCTGTGTTAGCGGATGGGAGGGGAGCTGGTAATTTCATTACGCAATTTCCTCCCTGAGCCCATTACTTTGATGAAGTTCAGAGAAATGTTTACGGGCCTAAATGAAGGGCCTCTGTCTGTTTATTGAACATTCAATTTGTAAAACCTGTTTAGAACGTTTTTTATTTTATTTTTTATTATCACAAGTTGGGGGCTGTGATGTCTGTGTTATGTATGGGAGGGTCTGACATATACAGTAAATGGGCGAGCCAATTCGGAGAGTGTTGTAGTGTAAACTGGTGAAAAAAAGGGCATATGTACACATTTTATTTCTAGACAAATATGTGTTAAGAAATATGGAGAAAGACCTTCAAATAAATAGGAATTAAATACATGATATGTGTTGGTTAAAAATGATACATAAACTGTGCTAAAGATCGATTATTCTAGGACAATATAAGTTAAAGTGAAACCTTAACGATATTAAAAAAGGCACCAATATGTTCTTCTTGGTTTTTAATTAGCTTTTATATTGCAGTAACAATAATATAAAAAATAGTGAAAGAGTGAAAATTACAATAACACAGTGTAAAAATACATCCTGGGGCGCTCCTGTGGTGTAGTGGATAGGGCGTGTACCATATTGGCTCTGGCCTTCGTTGCAGTGGTCGCGGGTTCAAATCCGACCCGTGGACCTTTACTGCAGGTCATCCCCCCTCTCTCTCTCTCTCTCTCTCTCTCTCTCTCTCTGTCTCCCCATGTCAACTCTGAACTATCTAATAAAGCTTGAAAATGCCAAAAAATAATCTTTAAAAAAAATATACATGTCCTGGATTCAAACCCTGACTTCAACCTTAAAATATACATAAATTACCCGAAGGAAAAGTACTGATTATGCATAAGATATTGCAATTTCAGAATAATGTTTATAATTGTCAGAGGACTTTACCTATTGCATTAATGTTGCATCACTAATGTTGCTGCTGCTATTTTAACTAATTCAGATACAGCTTGGTATCTTAACCCATAATAAAACATGATAATTTATTAGTTCACTATATATTTTCTGTATTAATAATCTTAAACTGCAAAGTAGCTAGTAGCTTAAGTCGAATATATTTATTTCAGGAAAACGTAAATATTGTTGCCGAAATGAAGCATAAAAATGGATAAACTAAAAGATCAAAAGTAGCTAAAAACCATACTTAAGAAACACTACTTGATTACATTTACTTAGTATCAGTGCCTCTGTCTTAAGAGAATTAATTTAATAATGCTTAAACAATAAAAGCTTATCTGCCTCTTCAAATCAAAAACGACATTTAGTTGTTAGCTAACGTGCTGCTCCTTTGTTAAAGTCAGACAAACCAACACCTTTAGGTCCGTGGAGTTTTGATTCCAGCATTTGAAACGCTTTATCCCGACCCCGTGCATTATGACAAAACTTACATCATGTTAGCTTGTGTTTTCAAACGAGGGGTCATGCTTTGATTAGGTAATAAATCTCGCTCTGAGTGGATATAGAGGTGCTTGGAGCTTGGTGTATTAGCGGTGTGATATAGTGAGCTTGCCCGTGGCTGGGAGCTATTGCTATGCCTAGCGCTGGAAGGCATATTCTTTTAATCAGAGTCAGTGGTGCATTGAGTGAACAAGCTTTTTTTTTTTTTTTTTTAAGATAATTTTTTGGCATTTTCAAGCTTTATTAGATAGTACAGAGTTGAAATGGGGAGACAGAGAGAGAGAGAGAGAGAGAGAGAGGGGGGGATGACACGCAGTAAAGGTCCACGGGTCGGATTTGAACCCGTGACAAGGCCTTCTTATATATACTAGATACTAGTGTTCATACTGCGAAATGCAATTGGGTATTAATATAAGGCATCCAGGTAGTTTAGGCCACACTGCATTTGACATCATGTATTGGGACATCCTTAATCTTTTTCCTGGCATACTAAGTAGTATGGAAGTATGGGGATTGGAACGCAGGGACAGTGTTCTTCTTAATGCTGCTGGCTTCAGGCTTCTTTAACACTAACACCCACTCTCCCATGCTCTTGTTCTTGGCCTTTTTTTCAGCAGAAGTGCCTAGCTGCCATTCTGTCTACTTACGGCAAGACGGCTATCTGGCGCACGCTAACAGGACTGAAGGTACACAGTAACGACGATAAATAGCGGATGTTGTGAAGTTGGATTTTTTTATGAATTTTATGACAAATTAAACTTTTTTTATCTTGTTTTCCAGGTTGTATGTTCGACAAAGTGGTGAGGCATTTCTACGATGATACCTGCGTGGTGCCTGAAAAGGTGGAAGGTGAGTCAATCAATCAATCAATCAATCAATTAGTAAATCAATCAATCAATCAATTAAAATGTATTGTAGCCCAATTCACACACAAAAATTGTCTCAAAGGGCTGTACAAACATAAGCAACTTACTAATATCATAAAAACACAACAAAGCACATAAAAACTAGAGAAAAACATGAACAAGAAATATGATATAAATAGTGCCATATAATGAGTGCACTGAATGCTTTTTAAATATTAAAAACTGTCCCATATACAATCAAGTTGATACCATAGGCCTGTAATCGTTGATATATAAAAAAATAAATTATACATTTGAAACACCATACAGTACAGTAATGTGTTTTTAATGTGTGTCTTGTAGGTGACATTAACCAGGAGTAAACTGTCCCATATAGTCATGGTTTTTAAAGATTATTTTTGGCATTTTCAAGCTTTATTAGACAGTACAGAGTTGAAATGGGGAGACAGAGAGGGAGAGAGGGGGGATGACCTGCAGTAAAGGTCCACGGGTCGGATTTGAACCCGCGACCACTGCAACGAAGGCCGGAGCTAATATGGTACACGCTCTATCCACTACACCACCGGAGCGCACGCCGTAATGTGTATTTACTGTGTCTCTTATAGGAGACATTAAGCAGGAGTCAGGGATGTCCCATATAGTAATGTTAATGTTTAGTCGTTTAGTTTAGTTTAGTTTAGTTTTATTTGTGCAAATAAACAAGATTAAAAAATGGCAAGAAGATGCGCATAGACATACATAAATGCACGGGTGGGACAAAAGAAACCCGAAGGGCTTATGAAGGATGTCCACCTGACATTAAAATACAATAAAGAAATTAAGTAAAATAAAAAAAAGAATAGAAAAGACAAACAAAAATAAAATTAAAGAGAGTGTGTTTTTACTGTGTCTCTTACAGGTGACATAAAGCAGGAGTCTGGGATGTACCGTGAGGGCCCGTCCTACCAGCGCCGCGGCTCGCTGCAGCTGTGGCAGTTCCTGGTGGCGCTGCTCGACGACCCGGGAAACGCTCACTTCATCGCCTGGACCGGGCGGGGCATGGAGTTCAAACTGATAGAGCCAGAGGAGGTGAGGGGGGGGGGTGTGTATTAGGGGCGGCAGTGGCGAAGTGGTAGGGAGCTCGCCTCTGGTGTGCAGGGTCCGAAGTTCGATCCCCCGTCTCCCCGCCACATGTCGAAGTGTCCCTGGGCAAGACACTGAACCCCGAATTGCTCCCGATAGTTAGCTTAGTTAACTTAGCACCCTAGTGCTAAGCCTACCCTGCGTGGTAGCTGCTGCTATCGGTGTATGAATGTGTGTGTGCATGGGTGAATGTTTGCAAAACAATGTAAAGCGCTGTGGGTCTGTGAACAACGGAGATAAAGCGCTATATAAGTCCATTTACCATTACCATTACCATGTGTGTGAAAAAAATATAATTTTTTTTTTTTAATTATTATTATTTTTTTATCATTATTTTTTGGGCATTTAGCACTTTATTAGACAGTTTAGAGGGACAGAGATGCAATGGGGCAAAGAGGGGAAGACATGCAGAGAAATAACCCGAGTCTCATTCGAACCCAGGTCTGCTGCACTAACCACTACACCATGAGCGTTTGTCAAATAAAACGATGGCAATTTTTTTTGAAATTGTAATAGCTTGAATTGATGAACTAAACGTAAAATAATTAACAGATTAGTTGATAATGAAAATAGCTGTATTTTACAGCTGTAGTTCAATATGTTAGAATCATATCTGTGCCGGGTGGAATTGTGGATTTTCATAAATTTGACATGAAAGTATGAACAAGAAAGTGAAACAGGTTACGTGATACAGAACATCCGAGGCAAACTAAAAATATAGGGCGTCATAAGTCAATATTTAAAGCAGTAAGAATCACGCGCTGTGGTCTTAATGTGGTCCAGTCAGGGCACGGTTTGCCATAATAGTTTTTTTTAAATCTATTTTGTTCCCTGCCACATCTATCCAGCAGCTGACCCTGCCCCTGCTAAATATTTCACGGGACGTATCCCTAAAAATATAACCCATGTTGACGGTTGAGCTCTTTTGAAAATGGGAACAGAGGCCGTGTGTGTGTGTGTGTGTGTGTGTGTGTGTGTGTGTGTGTGTGTGTGTGTGTGTGTGTGTGTGTGTGTGTGTTGTGTGTGTGTGTGTGTGTGTGTGTGTGTGTGTGTGTGTGTGTGTGTGTGTGTGTGTGTGTGTGTGTGTGTGTGTGTGTGTGTGTGTGTGTGTGTGTGTGTGTGTGTGTGTGTGTGTGTGTGTGGTGTGTTTTGTGTGTGTGTGTGTGTGTGTGCGGCGCCCACATCACACACAGTGGGGCTCAGTCACTGTTGCTCACTGTTACGGGGATGGAGGAGGAGAAGGATGGATCGTGTAGACGGGGGGTTTGTGTGTGTGTGTGTGTGTGTGTGTGTGTGTGTGTGTGTGTGTGTGTGTGTGTGTGTGAGTGTGTGTGTGATAGAGGGGTACCTGGCAGTGGCCCACAGTGTCTAGATGCACAGGCCAGCTGCAGCGAACAGGGGGGCCCATTCATGCCATCAGGTGACCAAACAACCAAACGACAAAACTCTTTGGGACACCGCCGCACACTAACGTTAGCTAGACACACACACAACACACACACACACACACACACACACACACACAGACACACACACACACACACAGACACACACACACACACACACACACACACACACACACACACACACACACACACACACACACACACACACACACACACACACACACACACACACACACACACACACACACACACACACACACACACACACACACACACACACACTGTCTTTTCACCGGGGGAAGTGGAGCATGTCAGGCAGATCTGTTCTATTGTCCCGTGTGTTATTTGGTGACAGGGTCGCACAAAAACAGACATAGGTGAACAGACATTAACAGATTTCGGATAGAGTATTTTTTTCATTATAAAAATAAAAATTGTAGAGGTCTTAAACATACATTTTTTTTTACATGTTTTAAAGAAGAATATGTGTCATAAATCAGACAATTCACAACATACCGTATGAACAAATCCTTCTGTTACAACCATCAGAATAGAATGATTATGGGCAGTTAGAAGTTGAGATTTGTGGTTCAGAGTTTTGAAAAATACTAATGTTGAGATAATGTCCGTTAAAGATGGTTGTATAGGAGAAATATACAGACGCAAACAGACAAGGTTTAGTCAAGGTTATAAAAAGAATAACATTTTATGGCAGCAAAATAGCCAAATATCTAAAAATTGACCAGCGCTTGAAAAGACAATGTTTTTGCTTGACCTTGAAAGGGATGCATAGAAGATTAAAACATTTAAGGTCAAGGTCAAGTCACTTTTATTTATATAGCACCTTATAAGAACCTAAATTCACCAAAGTGCTTTACATAAAATACATAAATTAAAATACAACAACACACATTAAAAACACTTACAGCAATGACACAAAACAATTCATTAAGACGTAAAAGCCTGTGAAAAAAGGTGAGTTTAAAAACAATTGCTGTTTGCTAAGTATTAAACTAAATGCCCCTGCGTTCTCATTGATGGTAAAATGACGGGTCCCATAACTTGTAATCTACTTGTAATAAACCGTGATACAAAGCAGTGTGTAGAACCACAGAGGGAGAGGAGGAAGGAGAGCGCTGGTGGTGTGTAGGTGTGTGTGTGTGTGTGTGTGTGTGTGTGTGTGTGTGTGTGTGTGTGTTGTGTGTGTGTGTGTGTGTGTGTGTGTGTGTGTGTGTGTGTGTTTTTAAGTATAACCCAAAAAGGAGACTGTGCGTAGAGCTGTGTGTGTGTGTGTGTGTAGGTGCTGTGTTCCGGCTGTTTTGTGTGTGTGTGTGTGTGTGTGGTGTGTGTGTAGTGTGTGTGTGTGTGTGTGTGTGTGTGTGTGTGTGTGTTAGTGTGTGTGTGTGTGTGTGTGGTAGGTGCTGTGTGTCAGTGCTGTGTGTGTGTGTTGAGTGTATTGTGTGTGTGTGTGTGTGTGTGTGTGTGTTTGGTGTTTGTGTGTGTGTGTGTGTGTGTGTGTGTGTGTGTGTGTGTGTGTGTGCGGTTAGTGGGTGGTCGGGGAGACAGGTGCTCTAACATCTGCTGCCTCCTGCGCTGGGAGTGTGACAGGCTCCTAATGAACATATCCCTGGTCAGCTCCTCGCAAAGCCCGACACACACACACACCACACACTCTCATCACTCTTATTAGTTAAATACGGATTTATACGCTTGTGTGTGTTGTGTGTGTGTGTGTGTGTGTGTGTGTGTGTGTGTGTGTGTGTTGTTGTGTGTGTTTATTTGTGTGTTTGAGAGAGATTGTTTTATGTGTGAGTGTGTGTGTGTGTGTATTTGAATGTCTGTGTGTGTGTGTGGTTGTGTGTTGTGTGTGTGCGTGGTGATTTCCATGTGGTGTCTGTTTTATACGTATTGTATTTTTACTGACTGTGTGTGTGTGTGTGTAGAGAGAGATGTGGTGCATGTGTGTGTGATTGTGTGCGTGTGTGTCTGTTTTATACGTATGTGTATGTTTAATTTCTGTGTGTTGTTTGTTTGCTGCAGTGTCGTGGAGTGTGTAGGGGTTGTTTACGTAGCGTGTATGTGTTGCATGTGTGTGCCTGCCTGCGTTGTGTGATGTGCATGTGTGTGTGTGTGTGTGCCTGCCTGCCTTGCGTGTATGTGTGTTGTGTGTTTTCTACGTATGTGTACCTTATTTTACTTATTTTTATTGTACCTTATTTTAGGCTTACAGCCTTGTCTTGCTTGTTTGATGAAGCCTTATAAATAAAGTTACTTATTTTTATTGTACCTTATTTTTACTTATTTTTATTGCACCTTATTTTAGGCCTGTACAGCACTTTGTCTCTGCTCTGGTTTGATGAAAGCGCTTCATAAATAAAGTTGGATTGGATTGGATTGGATTTAACTGACTGTGTGTTGTTTCTGTGTGTGTCTTACAGGTGGCTCGTCGGTGGGGGATACAGAAAAATCGACCCGCGATGAATTACGACAAGCTCAGCCGATCGTTGCGTTATTACTACGAGAAAGGAATCATGCAGAAGGTACGAACAAATCACATCAGAAGACAGAGAATAGACTCTATAAATACTATATACAGCTCTGGAAAAAACATAAGAGACCACTTCATGTCAGTGCTCTGTGACATTTATAGGCATATTGAGTAGATGAACATTATGTTTAGATATATACTGACAATTTAAAATTCCCAATACATTTGCATAAGAGTTTATAATAAGTATGTAGATGAAGATTGAAGGAAATCCAGACGGTTTGATTTTTCGGTTATACTCACAATAAAAACGGGTGCCTTTAGCTCAGTGGTAGCTCCCTCGCGCCACACATACGTTCGATTCCACCGCGCATTTCTGCATGTCACTCTCCCTCTCTGCCATCACTCTGTCTCTCTGCACTCAATAAGCAAAAATCAGAAAAATTTAAAAAAAAAAAAAAGATTTGTGTGTACCTAGGTTTTAGGTACAGAAATTAGGTTATCAAAGAAAGAATTTGTTGCTTTTGATTGCCAACCTGATATCCAACCTTTATACCCCGTTAACCATCTCTCTCTGCCTTTTCCCAGGTTGCGGGAGAGAGATACGTCTATAAGTTCGTGTGTGACCCGAGGCCTTGTTCTCCATGGCGTTCCCGGACAACCAGCGTCCCGTGTTGAAGACGGACGTGGAGAGGCAGGTCAATGAGGAAGACACCGTGCCTCTGTCCCACTTTGATGAGAACATGCCCTACGTACAGGAGGGGCCCTACTGCCCGCCACACCCCTACAGCGAGGGCTACGTCTATTAACGACTGCCCCCCCACACACAAAACGCACACACACAGACACAACGGGCGCACACACACACAAACACACAGAAACGCGCACACACACACACACACACAGACGGGGCGCGCAACACACACACACACACACACAACAAACCACACACACCTCCCCCCGACATCCTCCAATCCATTCACCTGATACTGTCATGTCCGCTAATTCACAGTCGCTCCGGGAATAAGACTTGAGCACACACACACACACACAACACACACACACACCACACACAACACACACACACACGCACACACACACACACACACACACACACACACACACACACACACACACACACACACCACAACACACACACACACACACACACACACACACACACGTAGCGAATCTTCCCTTTTCTCTCTCTCACGTAACACACACACACACACGTCCTCTGTTCTTTGCTCTTGTCTCTTGGAGGATGGAGAGTGCACTTTATGGACAGGAGCGGTGCGGTGTCACCCTGCCAGGGGCCAAGGCTATGCGGTTGGCTTTTTGTACATTAAAGTGGGAATCAATTTTTTTTTTTTTTCTTGTTTTGTTTGTTTTTCGTATGATTTTGAGCATGTGGCGAACTGGTTAGTGAGACAGAAAGACTCAGAAGGCGACTTCACGCTCACTCAAAACCTGAATCTAAAGACTTCCTGAAAAAAGACAAAAACTCTTCTGCACATGTGCGGCAAAATGGAAGAAAATGATCCTCAAAACAGCAGCAGCCCTGTACTGTACTCACTCATTGAATTCATTTAAGAAGGGAATACTGGCAATGTTATTGTACCGGAACTTTCATGGTGAAGTGATATGAATATAGACAATGAAAAGCGGTGTGGTGATGAAAAAAGACATTCAGCGACCGATCAGTGGGGACCCGCCTTGCCGCCATTTTGGAAAAAACAGCACCATTTCAATGACCTCCGATCCCTCTCGTCCAATCAAAATGTAGATCTCATCTTGTAGCTGTTTTGTGACACAAATCACTGGATCATTATTTTAACAGCTGAATATGGGACTTTGAAACAAGATGGATGCACTGGAGGAAATGCTTTCTTTAGCTTGTGTTTAAAGCTGGGGTTTAATGATTTGGGGGGAGAAAATGGCAGTTGGGATAGAGATTCGAATCCAAATACCTCAACCGCTCCACTTGTTCTCTTTGGTCCCTCCCCTATGGTCCCTCCCTGACACGCTCTACTACACCAACAAAGTCGTGCCAAAGTGAATGGACAGTCCCAACAGCCAATAAGAACAGAGAATCGGAGCCTCGCTCTGATTGGTCAAAGTGTACAGCTCATGTTAACTTTGACCAATCAGAAATCATATACCCCAGCTTTAAGGTATAATCAATAAAGTCACAGGTTGTGTAAAAATAAAACAGATGGGGTTTTTCTGTTGTTTTTTTGAAAGCAGAAAAGAGAAATGGTTTGTCATTCAGGTGTTCAGTTTTTTCAATGATTAACAGGTGGAAGTGTATGTACAGCTCAAATAGACACCACAATCAATCAGTCAGCATATCCAGGTTTCTTAGGTTGCGTTCCGAATCGCATACTTTCTACTATATAGTATGTAGAAAAAAGATTTAGGATGTCCCGATTCTTGTGGCCAGATTTAGGATGGTTAGAAGTACCCAGATGTCCTACTTCATGTGGCCAAGATTGTTAGTGTTGAAAAGTGCATCCTATTTGGGCGATTCTGACCCACAATCCAGTGCGCACGTGAAGTGACGTAACATCGACCAAGCCTCCATATGAAAACAAACGGGGATGCGACGGATATAAAAGCAAGAGGCAAGATCAAGGTGCAATGTTATGATGAAATAAGAGAGAAAAGTATGTCCCAATAGTATGCCTACTGCATCCTAACTAGATTATTTTTATCGTCAGATGTAGTATGTAGAATAGAAAAAAGAAAGAGTATGCGATTCGGAACGCAACCTTAGTGTGCATCCCCCCACAGAAAAAAAAACGACAAGTAATTTTATTGGCTTGAATAAGAAGCTAAAGAAAATGAATAAAAACAGTGAAATATTTCTCTGATTTGTAATTTTTTTTTTTTTTTTTTTTTTTTTTCTGTTTCGTTCCAGGTGAACGTGATGTATATTTTGCTTATAATTCAGTTGATTTGCCATTGAAGGTTTTGGCGGTTGCTTTTTTTTTTGTTAATAAATTTAAAAAAAATAAAAGGTATAAGGAAATATTTAGAGTTTTTTTTATAATGTGACGATAAATAATTCATGTTCAAAACAAAACAAAAAAAATTGTGTTCCATCGTATAATCAGGAAAAAATGCTGTTGCTGCTTCAAATTGTAAGTGTATTTTTATTTTTTTATAATCTCAAGAAGAAGAGGGAAAAAAAATTAAATGTGGCGGTTATGATCTGCTATTCTGGAATTTTTTTTTATTTGATTTTAAATTTAATTTGTTTGTTTGTTTTTGTTCAATTTTGAGCATTAAAAAAAAATAATCTGGTCTGATGTTTTGTCTCTCAAAGGTTGGCGGTTGTGTGTGGGATGGGGATGGGGGATGGGGGAGATTGGCAATAGCAACAAGTTGTGTAATGAAAAAAAAAAATTCTGGAAATCACAAGTTATCACCACTTTTCAAATGTTTTACGTAATAAATCATGGCATAAAAAAGTTCTGTCGTTAATACCCGTATAGCGTGACTTATATCTTGACATTGTTAAATGTTGCTTGGCTATGGTATAGAAAATGCAATTTAATGGTTATTTCCTCAGTCATACTTTTACATTCATCACTTTTTTCTTGGCAGATAGTGAGTTTTAAGGGCATTCATTTACATACAGGAAGTTATAACTAAAATGTAGACAAGCGAAGGTGTGTGTGTGTGTGTGTGTGTCTGTCTTTGTCTGTGTGTGTGTGCGTGCGTCTGCGTGTGTGCGTCTGTCTGTCTGTCCGTGCTTGTGTGTGTCTGTGTCTGTCTGTCTGTGTGTGCTTTCTTGCTTACGTGTGTGTGTGTGTGTGTGTGTGTGTGTGTGTGTGTGTGTGTGTGTGTGTGTGTGTGTGTGTGTGTGAGAGAGAGAGAGAGATTGTTTGTGCGTGCGTCTGTCTGTCCGTGTGTGTGCTTGCTTGCTTACGTGTGTGTGTGTGTCTGTGCTTGCTTGCTTACGTGTGTGTGTGTGTCTGTGCTTGCTTGCTTACGTGTGTGTGTGCATGTGTGTGTTTTAAGACTAATAGATTATGGCCTCTTGTCAATTTCCAGGTTGGAGGAGAGAAAACTCCCAACCACAAAGCATTTAACCAAAGTGACACCTGAGGTAGAAAATCAATCGCTAATTTAAGACAGACCTTTTTTCTCATGTAGGTGAATTGCGTCTGTGTGTGTGTGTGTGTGCGTGTGTGTGTGTGTGTGTGTGTGTGTGTGTGGTGTGTGCGTGTGTGTGTGTGTGTGTGTGTGTGTGTGTTGTGCGTGTGTGTGTGCGTGTTGTGTGTGTGTGTGTGTGTGTGTGTGTGCGTGTGTGTGTGCGTGTGTGTGTGTGTGTGTGTGTGTGTGTGTGTGTGTGTGTGTGTGTGTGTGTGTCTGCGTGTGTGTGTCAGTCAACAAGAAAGACTGGCAGTTAATGAAAAAAGAACAACACACACATCCCTTTAAAGTTATCATTTCCTTTTTCTGTAAAGTGTCACTACAGCTAAAAAAAAAATCAATGAGTAATTTAAGGAAGGCATTGTTTAATTGGGTTCCACGGATAGGAATAAAATTGAAAACGGATGTGTAAGTAATGAAAAAAAAAAAAAACAGCACTTGCCTTAATTTGTCAAAGCAGGTTACAAGCCGACCCTATTACAGTCCCCAGGAAAACACACACACAACACTCTCACACAACACACGTCTCATCACACACAACCACACACACACACACACACAAACACTCTAACATGCACGGACGGCTAGGGATTTTTTTTTTTTGTATTATTGATTGTCCTGTAGTGCAGGGAATTGCCCTTAACTTTTAAACACATGATTGCTTCCCTGAGGATACTTAACAACATCTAATTCCGACATGTACAAACCGCCCCGAAAAAAAAAAACTGCGGGCCATGTTTTTTAATATGACGAATGACACCTTTAATTTGGGTTTTCCCTTTAAAATTGCAATGATCTGTATTAATCACTGTGTGTGTGTGGTGTGTGTGTGTGTGTGTGTGTGTGTGTGTGTGTGTGTGTGTGTGTGTGTGTGTGTGTGTGTGTGTGTGTGTGTGTGTGTGTGTGTGTGTGTGTGTGTGTGTGTGGTGTGGTGTGTGTGTGTGTCTGTTCACTAGTGGGAAAATACTCTACAAACGTAATATTATTTATTTTATTTTATTTTACCTTTATTTCACAGGGAAAGTAATTAACAACACTTTCTTATTTACAATGGGGCCTGACAATCGGTAAAAAATGACTCTAGGTGCGTAGTGAAAAGCTGCCTTCTACACACGGAGGATTGTAAGTTAACAGACAACATCATCTAAGTATAATACAATCATTATTATCATTATCATTATATATTATACAAAAATGTCTCAAACAAATTTACTCAGATTAATTTTTGGTGCAAGGATGAGAATTTAGCTTATGTTTTGTACCTTGTCAGAATATTTGAGGGGTAATTTGTGTGATTTTGTACAATCTGAAAGGGGGTTACTGTCAACAATTGAAAACGTAGATGTAGGGGGATATTTAACAGGCTGTTCAAAGGATAGTATAAATCCATTTAGGTCATTTTAGGCTGCCAAAACTGTGTTGTGTTTCTATACTAGAAGTACATTCCTGCAGTGTAAATAAGTATTTGATCAGATAATGAAATTTAAAAAAATTAATTTAGCAGTTAACTAAAATGAAAAATAATTTAAAATTATTAATGAACATTTTATAGACTTTCTAGCAGTGATGGAAAGTAACCAAGTCCAGTTACTAGACATATCCTCAAGACTTGCAGTACAATACAAGTTGACGAGCATATGAAATACAATGCATTGTTACACCATACACCATACAAAATGTTGCCAAGTAACATTTCAAATGGTTTTACATAGAAATAAGTACATTTCGGAATATATGTTAAATTTTTTGTAGTAGGTGTTGTCAGATTTTCATAAATGGGGTTTAGGCCTAGACAATGATGGGCCCCTCCATTGTATAGCCCTAAACCCTCCTTATAATATCTTTCATTTTCATTTTCATTTATTTATTACGGCTCACGGCCATAGCACTGGCATGGAGCACACAGTTCAAATTAAATCATTACAAACAAACAATGGTGTACGGCAAGGACAAAACAAAAACAAAAAAAACTTAAACATTACTTAAACAATGGCAAGACATTTCTCAGAAAGGCTCCTGTTTTAACAATAACCCCTGTTTTTTTCTGACCTCACAAGCGAAATCAGTTTAATCCTAGATGGTAAATAAACATGATATTTTGGCAAGTATTTTTTTCTATAGTACATTACATCCAAATTCCCACACTCAAAAAATACATGATACTCATCACTAACACAATTGGAATCACAGAGGTTGCACAATCTTTCTTTCCATCTAACACACACTGTTTTTGAAGTCCTGTCCATGTTTGTTTGCTAGCTGAAACCAGTTTTGTCCTCCCCGCTCCCCGGCTGAATGTGGTTTGACTTTTGCTGTTCAAATGAACTTCACGGTTAGAGACCGGACACAAATGACTGCGGTCTAGTCAAAGCTCATCATTGAAATCTCATGCAAACTGCCTCCGTGCTTTAAATATGTGGTGAGCTTTTCTCTTCACATCAGTGGTAAGTGCTCCTGCAGAGTTTAGCACCTGTACGTACAGCCCACTCCAAAATGTTCAGTGTCTCTTTGTTTTACTCCTTAGAGGCATATGTTTGAGTAGAATGAACATTTTGATTTTGTGATATAAACTACTACAACATTTCTACCAAATTCACAATGAAAATATTGTAATTTAGAGCATTTTCAATAGGTAATGTAGAGATGAAGATTCAAGAAAAATCCAGACTGGTCTCTTATTTTTTTCCAAGGCATATATATAGGGAAGAGTCTTAAAGGTGTAGTCAGTGATTCTGGAGAACACTTGTTGTCAAAATCACTTTTTGGTCAAAATCAGTGAATATCTCCTCACGATCCGCTACCTGTTCGAACAAATCCTTGGCTCTGTTAACTTTTATGTAAACAAAGAGTGTATAAACCCGGGCGCCCTTAGCTCAGTTGTAGGGCGTCCCCCCCCCCCATGGGCCTCGGCCAGCAGCGGACCCGGGTTCGATTCCAGCCCGCGGTCGTTCTCTGCATGTCACTCCCCTCTCTGCCCCATTTCAACTCTGTCTCTACACTATCAATAAAAGCATAAAAATGCCAAAAAAAAATAAAATTATAAACAAAGGGGTCCACAGTAGCTATAGCAACATGCCAGTTTACAGAGCCTGGGCTGTTTATTAACACTGGATATGTATTAGCAGATAGTGAGATGGTGAGGACATATTCACTGATTTATTTAATTTTTTAAAGGGATTTTGACAACAAGCGTTCTCCAGAATCACTTTTCTGGCTTACCCGTTGTGTAGGTGTCATGTCACTAAAGGGCTGATAATCCCCATGCAAATCCTGTTATCTGGCCCATAGCTCAGGGCCTCACACACACACACACCACACACACACACACACACACACACACACACACACACACACACACACACACACACACACACACACTACACCCACACACACAACACCAAACACACACACGCCACTCAACAACACACTCACACCACACAACACACACAGGCTTTCAACATACACTGCCATTTATGGACAATCTGTGTGTGTGTGTGTGTGTGTGTGTGTGTGTGTGTGTGTGTGTGTGTGTGTGTGTGTGTGTGTGTGTGTGTGTGTGTGTGTGTGTGTGTGTGTTCCATCCATCCCCCCCCCCCCCACAGTAACAAAGCAGATGGCCATGCGATCTTGAGTCATCACAAACCCATTATGAGAGAGACTTGTCTTCAGTCCGGTGGCTGGCTTGCATGGTGCTTGATTCGTGCTCGATAGCTTTTTCGCCCAGTGTTTGCTAAGGCTCTTAAGTGTCACACACACACACACACACACCCCACAACACACACACACACACACACACAACACACACACACAACGCTCGCTACTGTTTACCCAGGTTAAATGGCTTTGCGTTTGCCCCAATGCAGCCCTCCGATTGGTTGTGACACTGTTTGACGAGCGAAATGACACCGAGCCGCCCGCTAAAGCAAATGTGTGTTGGGCCGTTTCGAAACAAGTTGGCTTTTAATACAGTTTGTTTACCCACCGAAAAGCCCTCCTAACCCTCCGCTAAGTGTGTTTCTATGTGTGTTGCCAAGGGGTCTTATCAGTGGCCCGGACCATGTGGGCATAAATCATTCAGGGGGGTAATTCGCAGGACCAAACACACACACTACTCGCTTTCTAAAAAAGAAAGAAGGCGAAAAAGAGGGAAATTATAAAGCCTCTATAATGGAAGCCGGCTATTACTGTACAGCCGCCTTGGTCCGGGGTTTAAGAACGGCCCCTTATAAATGGTTTTATTATCACACACAGAGAGAGAGACACACACACACACATGCACGCACACACACACACACACACACACACACACACACACACATACACACACACACACACACAAAAAAAAGGCAATATTTTGGCCAGCCAACCAGCACTAAATAAGCCTACATCTGTCCGGAAAAAAAATAAAAATCACTCAGCACACACACACACACACACACACACACACACACACACAACACACACACACACACACACACACACACACACACACACACTCACACACACACACACACACACACACACACACACACACGCAACTCTATTTTACTGTGGGCTACACACCTTCTGAGAGACAATTCAGAGTTTTCTATAATAGAAAACTTCCCCCCCCTTCCTAAAAAAAATAGTCCATTTTCTCCAGAAGTTATACCAGAAGATTCCCCCCAATTCCACACTCACACGTCAACCATTTTCTTTTTTGTTTTTCATTTTCTGTTATTTTTTTGTCAATTACAGAGCACAGTGAAATTTGCTGTAGGACACACACACACACACATGCACACACACACACACACAAACATGCACTCATGCGCGTACACAACACACTGACACACGCACACACATACACACACATGCACGCACACACACGCACGCACACACAAACATACACACAGACATAACACACACACACACACACACACACACACACACAACGCACGCACTCAAGCACGCACACACACACACACACCACAAGCACGCACACTACACACCGCACGCACACACACACACACACCACCTCACCACACACACACACACACACAGACACACACACACACACACACACACCGGGGTCATAATTGTGTTGTTTTGTTAGCAGTAGTCACTCCAGTGTGTGTGCATCAAAGGTGCCGGGGAAGTTGGTAACTGCTGAAACAGGGCATTGTTGTCGAGGACTAATTTGATGTATTTTTTTGTTTTGTTTTTTATTTTTTTATTTTTTAGGGCGTTTCGGGCAACGCTAACGGTAGCTCACTCAATTCACTTTGTTACTCTCTTGTTGATCTACTTCCTGTTTTCGGAACAGATGAAACACAAAAGCCCCCCACACATGCACGCAGAAACACACACACACACACGCGCAGAAACACACACACACACACACGCGCAGAAACACACACACACACGCAGAAACACACAGAAATACACACACACAAGCAGAAACACACAGAAATACAGAAACACACGGAAACACACACGCAGAAACACACAAAGAACACTCTTACACACTCACACACACAGAAACACACACACACATTCACAGACACACATAAAACATCTCACACACACACACACACAAACAATCGCACACACAAACAGTCTAACAAACACACTCTCACACACACACACACACAAAAAAATCTCATACACACACAAACACTCTCACAAACACTCTTACACACACACACACACACACACACAAAATATCATACACACACAAACACTCACACACACACACCACACACACAAACACTCTTACAAACACACACACACACACATTCTCTCTCACACACACACACACTCTGTGACAGTAATAAATAGCCTCCGCGATGCAGGTTTAGAAAGCTGTGAAATTGGATATTGAGATGCTTCTTCTGTGGGAGTAGTTTCAGACCAGACTGTGGGAATGGTCTCATCCCATCACGGGGAATGTTAGACGGGCTAATCTCCTAACGGGACCCTCTCTCTCCTGTGTCCCGCGGGCCATCGGTGGAGGAGGGGGATTGATTCTGGAACTCCCTCCCCATAAACATCCGAAATGCAGACTCAATCAACTCATTCAAAAGCCAACTCAAAACTCACCTCTTCAAGAAAGCATATGACCCCTGACCCACCCCCATCACACCCGACCATCCCAAACCTCTTTTTGAATCTGTATCTTGTTTTTCCGTTGTTTTTGTTTTGTTTTTGTTTTCTTATGTAGGCTTATTGTATATTGTATGTGATGTAAAGCGTCTTTGAGTGACCTCCAAAAAAGCGCTATATAAATCTCATCAATTATTATTTATTATTAATTATTATTATTATTATTGATGCCGTGTACGTCTTTTTGTTTAAATGGGGATTTATCAAGTCTTTAGTTACATAGACACAGACTCGTAAAAACATTTTTTTATGAAATCTCGCTTGTCAAAATGTTGGTACAATAGATGAAAAAGGGAATTTGATTGTGGCTGGGTCCTGGACTGCACTGCAACAAAGAAAACACTAAAAACACACGGTTCGATCCCCGCCCTGCCACCTGTCTCATGGTTGTTGTGTCCTTGGGCAAGACACTTCACCCACCTTGCCTCGTTTGAATGTCGATAGTTAGCCCTGCTGCTATCGGTGTGTGAATGTGTGTGAATGGTAACGTGGGAAAGGAAAACAGGTCTCCCTTGCAAAACAGCCATGGGATTTACCTGTATAAATAAAGGTTAATATTTGTTTTTAAATGTTTTGTTACATGCTCAGATAAGTGCTGCTAAGGCAATTCTAATTATTCCATTTAAAGGTGCAGTGTGTAATATGACATCATCAAGAAAGTTCTAGAAAGTTCTAGAATGTAACGCTCCCTGGGTAACCCCAACCCTTTTGAATAATAACAGAAGCTACAGTGGCCTTCAAGGACAAGAACAATTCTAAATTTTAAACAATGCACCTGATGACATTCCAACTATGACACTTTCAAGATGGCGGCACTAGGCCTTGGTCCAAAATATGCAGAAATATGGACATATATGAGACCCTTTCTAAGGGAAAAATTAATAATTCAAAAGAAAATGTTCAGCTATTATGCACTAAATTAAATGTACTCATGGATAGTATAATTACTTTCTACAAAATCTGCTAGGAAATAAAACCAAAAAATCTACACACTGCAGGTTTAAGTATAAGGTATAGCCACACGTACCGTCCTCATTTCTGTGACTTTACAAAGACTCCAACGTGTGTTCAAACATCTTACATCAGAGTGTGATGAAACCAGATGAAAGCTGTTTGCAGTTATAAACAGGCCCCGAGAATGAGAACACAGTGTGCGGCCGTATTTTAACTTTAATGTGAAATATGAAGGATGATCGGTTGCTATTGTTACCACTGATGACCACAGGGTGTATCTCTCTGACCAAACAATACCACATAACAGCTTGTTACACATGCAATGACGATTTTGATTATATACTGTACGGTAGTATTACGTTGTTTGTATTATTATTTGTCCTGTCTCCTGATAAAATGTAATCATCATTCAAGTATTTTATAAAAAACAATAACATTTTGTTTGGTTGTTTTTGGATGGATGGATGGATGGATAGATAGATAGATAGATAGATAGATAGATAGATAGATAGATAGATAGATAGATAGATAGATAGATAGATAGATAGATAGATAGATAGATAGATAGATAGATAGATAGATAGATAGATAGATGGATGGATAGATAGATAGATAGATAGATAGATAGATAGATAGATAGATAGATAGATAGATAGATAGATAGATAGATAGATAGATAGATAGATAGATAGAAGATAGATAGATAGATAGATAGATAGATAGATAGGATAGATAGATAGATAGATAGATAGATAGATCTTATTTTCATGAAAAGGTGTTGGGATGTCCTAGTGGAAGAGGGTCCGACAAGTAACCATGAGGTCTCTGGTTCCTCCTCCCAGTAACTATGAGGTCTCTGGTTCCTCCTCCCAGTAACCATGAGGTCTCTGGTTCCTCCTCCCAGTAACCATGAGGTCTCTGGTTCCTCCTAGTAACCATGAGGTCCCTGGTTCCTCCTCCCAGTAACCATGAGGTCTCTCAAAAAGTTTATTTGCCGATTACATGCAGAGCGAGTGACCGAGAGACCTGTGTTATGAAACGCGCACATTATATAAGTGATCACTGTATGAATAAAGAGCGATTTAACACGCATATTAACGTAAATATATCGCTCACTTCACCTTTAATTAAAGGCATTGAAGTGAGATGTGGTCAGGTGGTTAAATGCTCTAACCGTTGACCCACAACATTCATTCAGTGGATGAGACTCTCTGCGTTGCTCTACTGCCTTTAAATCAAGAAGTTAATTAACGGGAAACATTATATTGATGAATAAATAAAAGGTTACAGGGGACATTAAGATGTAGGGGAGGTTTCAACCAGCTGCTTTTATGCACTGTGGTCCTGGAGGAAGCAGCATCACATAAACACTGGGACTGGCATGTGTGTGTTTGTGTTTCTGTTTCGTTTCTGCTATTTTTGACGTTGTGTATTGCTTTGTGTGTTGATTTCTTAATGCAGGACTGTTTGTGATTGGGTGTGAGGGTGGGATATGGGTGGGGTATGTTCGGGAGGGGAAAAAAGGGGAAAAAATTAATAATCCATTGTATTGCAGCTGCTTGATACTTTGTGATTTAATAAAAAAAACCTTTGAAAGGGACTGACATGTACAATATACAATGGAGTATCAGGCATTTCATGAATTTCATTTTGTTAACAAATTTAAACATATTATTTTGAATCAGCCCCACTCCATCTGTAGTTGTTTTGGTTATAGGCAATGTTCTGCTTCACCCATTTGATCGGAATGTTTTATTATTTTTTGTCTCCTTTGTATATTTGCATTGTGTTTGTGTTTGTGTGTGTATTGTAATTTTACTCGACATCATTGTAAATGAGGGTCACCCTTCAACTGATCTTTCAAGGATAAAATGGTAAATGGACTTGACTTATATAGCGCTTTCTAGCCGATTTTCTCCGCCCCAAAGCGCTTTACATTTCTTACCACATTCACCCATTCATACACACACTCATACACCGATGGCAGTAGCTGATAAATCTAGGTAAAATGAAAAAAATGTAAGTTTGTATACTTGTTTAAAAGTGCAGTTAGTTTGTAATGAATGTGTATTGTGGCTTCATCTAGTGGGGAAATATCTAGATCACAGCGCTCTGTTTCTACCTCCCTTTGGGAGTGCTTACTGAAGCTACGGTGGCCTTCAAGGACAAGAAGCTTCAGTTACTAAAGATGGCATCATCCACCACTGCCTCAAGTCTTTCCACAATATCAAGTGATGAGGTGAAGATGTATTTAGTTATTTATTCTATAGTACTTCTTCTTCTTCTTGGTCTTCCAACAGGTGCATTTCCCCAGGACAACGTAAGCCGATAAATTTGTCCATTTTGTGCTACTGTAGAAACATGGCGGTGCAAAATGCCGACACGCCCGCACCTATGTAGATATATAAGGCTTTTTTTTCCAAGTGATTATGCTTACTTACTGAAACATACTAATGAATATTATTTTCCATTTCCACCAAGTCTGTACTGGAAAATGCTAATTCCCTTGCACACTGCACCTTTTTGTGTAGACTGATTGTTTGGTGACCCTCCATACTCTTTTATCATGAACTGTGAAACATTGCCAACATTAGAATTTTTCAGTCATTGGGGGACGACTTTTCCAGGTCCTGGACTATACGCACAAAACATCAGATATCAGTGATTTGGAAAAAAATCCAGCCTGGTTATGTACACTTTGAATTACTTCAGTCTACTGCATATTGCACATATTGTAGATAATGTTCCTCATTGCACATCCCAATTTATTCACAATGTCTTTCAATGATCTTTTGCGACGCTGTCAAGGACCACGGCTCAGCCTCACTGCAGAGCATACAGCCACAGACACCCAGCGAGATGCCCAAC
>CM047509.1:30092383-30094883 GCA_026122265.1 Ammodytes dubius
CCTCTCCCTCTCTCGCTCCATCTTTCTCTCTCTCCATCTTTCTCTCTCTCCATCTCTTTCTCTCTCTCTCTCTTTCTCTCCCTCCATCTCCCTTTGTCTCCCCCTCTCTATCTCTCTCTCTCCCCCATCTCTCCCTCTCTCTCTCTCTCCCTCTCTCTCTCTCTCCCCCTCTCTCTATCTCTCTTTCTCTCTCTCTCTCTCTTTCGTGTTCCCTCACTTTGCTCTCCTGTAGCTATTCTTAGCTGGGAGCTGTGTGCAGTGACTGTCTCTCCCTGAAAACTGTGTATATGTGTGTGTGTGTGTGTGTGTGTGTGTGTGTGTGTGTGTGTGTGTGTGTGTGTGTGTGTGTGTGTGTGTGTGTGTGTGTGTGTGTGTGTGTGTGTGTGTGTGTGTGTGTGTGTGTGTGTGTGTGTGTGTGTGTGTGTGTGTGTGCATGTTTGTGTGCGTGTCTGTGTGTGTGTGTGTGTGTGTGTGTGTGTGCTTCCGCTTCCGGGTGTAGCTGCGAGCCGCAGGTTTGGCGTCTCTGCCAAGTAGCGAGTTACAAACTGCTCTAAACTAAGCCCACACACCCGTCGTAATTGCCGCCGTAAACGCAAATAGATGCAAAATGCTCCAGAAGACGATCCTGATAATGTGTCTACTGTCAGCGATCAAAACAGCGCATAAGCAAGCCTTAACGAGCGGTAGGATCTACAAACAGAAGTGGCGCGGCTATGACCCGACTCCGGAGCTACACCTGTCGGGAGAGGAGCTTCAATCTGTGGATTTTACTACCGACAACAAACTGACAAATGAACAATGGATTACTTTCCAGATCAAGGAGAGGGCCTTCAGACAAACACTGGATACAAAACATCTCCACGAGAAGAACCAGTACAAATGTTCGGCGGACCCAGCTAAGTGGTTTAAATTAATATCTCTTCTAAATGGTGTTTATTTTCGGAATGGGATATTCTCTGCCGAGAGCCGTAGTGGGAGGCCGTACGGACTGCCCTTTCTGAAATTCACCTGTAGAGTATTAAAAAAGCTACCGCTGGTTAAATCCTGCCCATCGGACGCGTCTACCGAGGCCCTGTGCCCGTGGATTGAAGCGCAATTGCGCTTTCTGAGAGACGTAATACAACCGCAATTCGGACATCGGAACTCTCGTGCAACAAAGATAACCCGTGACAAATTGGCTTATTTGTGGCAACATCGCAGAAAGAAAGCCATTCAAATCATACTGAATAACAGCGAGTATCCTCTGACACCACCTTGCCCCAGTAACACTCAAGATGTGCAGGCATATTATCATAATAAATGTGAAGGCAGTACCTCAATAGACGACGCCCCTCTGCTTCCACCATGGGCCGACTCACTTCTCTCACCAGAGCCAGAGTTTCCTCCAGTATCCTCTCCTTTCACAGAGGATGAAGTGCGAAATGTCCTAGCCAGGTTGCCAAACAATAAGTCCAGTGGTAGTGATGGGGTCACTTATGAAATGTTAAAGCTAACAAGCGTGAAAGAAAAATTGCTGCCAATCTTCAACACTTGTCTCACTAACAGGCGCGTGCCCGAGTCATGGAAGGGAGCGCTAATCCACAGAATACCCAAAAAAGATAATATTCCAAATGACCCCACCACTTGGAGAGACATTTCTCTCCTACCTACGATCTACAAACTGTTTATGAAATGCATTCTTGGGCGCATACTACCATGGCTGGTGGACGCAAACATGATGTCCACTAAACAAAAGGCATATATAGAAAGGCAAGGCATGAATGAACATGTATTCTGTCTAAAAACTGCCATAGATGACTTTAAACACGAAAGTGCAAAGTTTTATTCAGTGTTTCTCGATTTCCGTGACGCATTTGGCACACTCCCTCATAATATCATGTTAAGAGCTCTGGAGGAAATACATCTCCCTCAATGTTACATCGACATCGTTAAAGATGTGTACCAAGGCTCTTTCGTTCAGGTCATCTGCGGAGCCGAGCTCACTGAACACATTCCACTGCGCATCGGGATCAAGACGGGCTGCCCGTGGAGCGCAGTTAACTTCATTCTGTCAATCAATAGGTGGATAGAGTGGATGTGCCAAAGCGCTCCACCTGGAACCATCTCCCCAAATCCTGTACAAGCTTTTGCCGACGATGTGCAAATGGCATCCCGCCAGGAAAAGGTTGTGCAGGACATGTTGCACAAGACTGACGCCTTCCTTCGGTGGTCGGGCCTGGAGGTCAAGGAGTCCAAGTGCGCGACGTTCTTTGAAAGGAGGAGCGGCGGGAATAGGTGGTATCGGTCGAAGCTAGACCGCGACCCCCAATTCAAAATCAACAATAAAACCATTCGAGTCTATTCCCGAAATGAAACATATGCATACTTGGGACACAAATTTAATGTAGCTGGCGACTGGGACCAACAAGTGCAAGAAATAATATCCGATTATACTTCAAGGTTACATAAAATTGACACATCTCCTTTGCCGCTTACAATGAAACTGGATGCCATTGGGCAA
>CM047509.1:30109883-30112383 GCA_026122265.1 Ammodytes dubius
TGTCCACTGAGTCAAAGGGAATTTATTTACTTGTGAGATGGTGAGGTCCCACACTTAAAAAACGACTTGGGACAACTCAAGTGGTCCTATCCCTTCTGAATTGAAATCTGAAGAATTTATTCCAAATTGTGTTTGACAACATTGTTCCTGTTGGAGTTTAAGTCAAATACTGTGTTTATAATTGAACAGGACAGAGACAAAGGAACCTGGCTGAGTCACACAGCCCCACACACTTGTAGAAATACATAAATACATAATATACACATGGATTCCTGAAAGATAATCTGTCTTTTTCCAAGTAAACAACATTATTTCTGGAGCAAGAATGTAGTCAACCCACAACAGGAAACAACAAAAGAAAGTTGTGCATGGTCTGGTGGCGTAGTGGATATAGCGCGTAACATATTGGCTCCAGCCTTCGTTGCAGTGGTCGCGGGTTCAAATCCGACCCGTGGACCTTTACTGCAGGTCATCCCCCCCCTCTCTCTGTCTCAATGTCTCCCCATCTCAACTTCTTCTCTTCTACCATAGAGAATGCATTGCAGACAAGCGCTCCGCCTTGTAAGGTGCATTTGGTGGCCCTTTAGACATCCCACACAATAATCAATTGAAAAAAGAAATATACTGTATATGTGATTTTGACTTTTGGTTTAGTTTGGGTCAATCTAAAAGCTACTACAAAAAATTTACTTGCCACTCATGAGCAGTTCCCAATATTATATTTTTTTCTAAGATTATTTTATGGCATTTTCAAGCTTTATTAGATAGTACAGAGTTGAAATGGGGAGACAGAGAGAGAGAGAGAGAGGGGGGATGACCTGCAGTAAAGGTCCACGGGTCAGATTTGAACCCACGACCACTGCAAAGAAAGGCCGGAGCCGATATGGTACACGCTCTATCCACTACACCACCGGAGCGCTCCTAGTTTCCAATACTTTTGACAATGATAAAAAAAATCCGCCCTCCGCTACTTAACACAACCTGTATGATCAGCATCAACAGCAGTCTAATCACTTCCTATCATCTTAAGGAAAACAGACAAGCAATTAGGACATGGGCTTATTTGTCATAAACACCATTCACTGCCTTGTGTGTGTGTGTGTGTGTGTGTGTGTGTGTGTGTGTGTGTGTGTGTGTGTGTGTGTGTGTGTGTGTGTGTGTGTGTGTGTGTGTGTGTGTGTGTGTGTGTGTGTGTGTGTGTGTGTGTGTGTGTGTGTGTGTGTGTGTGTGTGTGTGTTAGTGTATTCACTGCTTTTGCAAAATGCGACATAATTGCCCAGCAGACCTTTGAGTGACAAGTCATTAGATGATTGTTCACAACGGTTGATTACGATGTGACGGGCGGTGTGTGTGTGTGTGTGTGTGGTGTGTGTGTGTGTGTGTGTGTGTGTGTGTGTGTGGTGTGTGTGTGTGTGTGTGTGTGTGTGTGTGTGTGTGTGGTGTGTGTGTGTGTGTGTGTGTGTGTGTGTCTCGCTGGATTCATAAGTGAAGTAAAGTGTTGACATCGTTTTAAAATGCTTCTCATAATCACAGCCAAACCCTTCAATGAAATGCAACGTTGCCAAAGCAAAACATATTTACAGTTTATATTGTACGCCTATACTTTATGATTTTCAGCTTGTTTATGCTTATTTTTACATCAGCACAGGACGACAAACTCAAGTTGGCACCAAATATGAATAAATATCTATTCAGCTTTGTTAACTTGTGCCCTCAAATATGTGGACTTTGAATAAATGTGGTATCGGGCACATAAGGGAAAAAGAAACTGTTTCAAAGTATAGGGAAAAAGCATGTGAGCCCCAGTTCAGGTCGGAATAACAAATTTGAATGTTGGTACCGGATTTGCTGACTTGTTGGGCAAAAGTAGATATTTAAACCTGACTTTATAGTATTTTTAAAAGCTAATAAATAACTTAACTGACTAATGAAGGTGACGTGAACACACTGAGGTAGTAAGAACAATTTCTGGGGTGCTCCGGTGGTGTAGTGGATAGAGCGCGTACCATATCGGCTCCGGCCTTCGTTGCAGTGGTCGCGGGTTCAAATCCGACCCGTGGACCTTTACTGCAGGTCATCCCCCCTTTCTCTCTCTCTGTCTGTCTCCCCATTTCAACTCTGTACTGTCTAATAAAGCTTGAAAATGCCAAAAAAAAAAGTTATCTTAAAAGAATGACTTCTAAACTCGGAAACTGACAATCCGATGGAGCACAAGAATATAGCATTAGACCAGTAACAATGGCACAATTATTTATTTTTTAAGATTTTTTTGGGCATTTTCAAGCTTTATTAGACAGTACAGAGTTGAAATGTGGAGACAGAGAGAGAGAGAGAGAGAGAGAGAGGGGGATGACCTGCAGTAAAGGTCCACGGGTCAGATTTGAACCCACGACCACTGAAACAAAGGCCGGAGCCAATATGGTACACACTCTATCCACTACACCACCAGAGCGCCCCCATGATGGCACAATTTGATGTGATTGTTTTTAAAGGGGTCGTC
>CM047509.1:30127383-30129883 GCA_026122265.1 Ammodytes dubius
TGTGTTGCTGACATCTCCACAAACACACACACACACACAGAGAGTCCGGCTGACCCTCTAGTCTTTGACAGATGAGTAGTGCTAGTTACTGTAACCTGCAGGTTCACAGTCGTCTCATTAGCCGAGTGCTCTGCGGCTAATTCAGGGGGGATGCTACCGACTGCTGCTAATTAATCACAGACAGGGACGACCAACTATAAGCTATACTGCCGGCGTAGCAGTAGTGTGTGTGTGTGTGTGTGTGTGTGTGTGTGAGCGTGTGAGTGTGTGAGAGAGACTGTGTGTGTGTGTGTGTGTGTGTGTGTGTGTGTGTGTGTGTGTGTGTGTGTGTGTGTGTGTGTGTGTGTGTGTGTGTGTGTGTGTGTGTGTGTGCGCGCGCGCTCTAGTGTTGTTTGTGGGAGAACGCCGCGCAACAATGAACACAATTCCGAGTGAATCAGGAGAACACACACACACACACACACACACGCACCTACACACACACACACACACACACACACACACACACACACACACACACACAGTAGGGATTGCTCTGGTGTTATTTGTGGGAGAACGACGCACAACAATGATTAAAAAATATATATATTTAAAAATACTCAAACGGAGAAGACAGAGAAACGACTGTGTGATCACAGGGAGCGTGTGAGCAAGCTGGGTATGAGAGGTGTGATTGAAGACTTTTAATGAGCTTTGAATTTGTGTGTGTGTGTGTGTGTGTGTGTGTGTGTGTGTGTGTGTGTGTGTGTGTGTGTGTGTGTGTGTGTGTGTGTGAAAAAAATACACTATAAAAGATAAACCCCTATTTCTGTCAAGTTCACATGGATCTTTGATTTGTTGTATTGATTATGAAAAACTTGTGTCAATTATCATGAACAAAATGTTTTATTTTTTTTTATTCCACGGATATAAGCAGAACAGAATCAGAATCAGAAAGGATTTTATTGCCAAGAAGGGTTTTACACCAACTAAGGAATTTGTCTTGGTGAATAAGGTGCATACAGTTAGACAATAAGACAATAAACAATGAACGAACAGTGACTGTAACATGTACAATATAACACAATATATAAACAAGTGATAAGTTAAAATAGTATAAAATAGAATAAAAACTAAGGTAAAGATACTTAAAAATTTGTAGAACAGTGTATAACCATGAACTGCCGTGGAGTGTGTTAACCATAGGCTACATTACACAATTTTAAAATGGAGGTGAAAAGTTACGTGATTTCTTGATTAACCGCCAGCTAAGATAAATGCACCAGACTCCACATGTTTCATCATTCTTTGATTAAATAAACCAGGTGTGTAGAGGGATAGCTAGATATATTTCCCCCCGAGAAACTAACAGTTGAGTATTGTTCTTTTCTTCACATTGACTTAAAGATGCAGTGTGTAATATGACATCATCAAGTAAGTTCTAGAAAGTATGGAGAAATATGGACATATATGAGACCCTTACCAAGGAAAAAAAAAATCAGCTATTATGCACTAAATTAAATGTACTTATGGATATTATAATTATTTCCTACAAAATCTGCTAGGAAATAAAACCCAAAATTCTACACACTGCAGGTTTAAAGGTGCTATGAGGAACTTTCAGTTTGTGTTACTTCTTGCCCTTTGGACTAAAAGCCGTAGTGTTTTTTTTACCACGCCAGCTGTTGTTCCTGGGTGAGCGTATAAACCACACATGGGCATTTTTACGGCCCGCGGGCCAGACCCGGCCCGTGGGCTGTCTCAGTCCGGCCCGCGACATCCACGGAGAAAAGAAGAAGAAGAAGAAAAAATCCCGCATTATAGAGGCATGAGTTTGAACTGCTATACAATCTGATTGCAACAGAGGGCGCTATTTTAATTTGGAATGGGTGAAAATGCGCTTCCTTGACTCTTGCAGACAGTTTGATGATCATCAGGATGAGTGCTGTGAAAAAGAGGAAAGTTGATTCGGAATGTCGTGTTTTTAACACCGAGTGGACTTCTAAATATTTTGTTACTCATGTGGGTTCAAAGGCTGTATGCCTAATATGCCAAAATGCAATTTCTGTTTTCAAAGAATATAATATAGTATAATATAATATAGTAGGCTACCAACTTTTTGGAGCTTCACGGATACAGAGACAATGTGTGCACTATCAATCGGCAGCAAGATAACTGCCAGAGTTGTTAAAACAGTGTGAGTTTCGCAAACGTTTCATGCGGCTCTTACGTTCGTTTTACATGTTGTTTATTATTTAATTTTTTATTTTGTTAATGTGTATGTGTATGCCTGTTCGCAAATGTTTAATTGAGGACGCAACATAACGTTCGCAAACGTTTGGTGTGGACGCAACCTAAAACTGCCCGCTCAGCTTGGAGGGAGGTTTTCCGTGAGTAAACAATTTGTGTCAAGTTCGCTCCGAAACAGAGTGGGAGAGTTTATAATTTGTGTTGAACGTTATACCAAGCCATTCTGCCTTATATGCCAGGCGTCATTAGCGCATTTCAAGGCTTCAAATCT
>CM047509.1:30137383-30144883 GCA_026122265.1 Ammodytes dubius
ACAGCAAACGAGACCATCAGTGCAAAGAAAGAATGCTATTTCTATACTGTATCGTTTTTCCTTAATGCCTTTGTCATGGGTATAACGCTCACCCAGGAACAACAGCTTGGCGTAGTAAAAACACTACTGCTTTTGTCCAAAGGAGGCACAATAATGAACACAAACAGAAAGTTCCTCGGAGCACCTTTAAATACACCAGTATGTACTGTGTTGTGTATCTGGACATTGTGTTTTTAACTGCTAGACATTCAGCACCATACTATTATACAGATTTATAATTAACATATGTATTTATTTCATCATATATTCCTGCTTTTAACTCAATCATCAGTTACAAAGTGTCTCAGATTACCCGAGTTACCGTGTCATTCAACAACAACCCGTCATGCTACATTCTCTCAAGCCTGCTTTCATGTCTGGACTTGGCTCTGTTTACTCTGCACTAACCACAGATGGGACACTCCTGGTGCACACACACACACACACACACACACACACACACACACACACACACACACACACACACACACACAACACACACACACACACACACACACACACACACACACACACACACACACACTCAGACACTCCTGGTGCCACCCACACACTGAAACATGTAAGCACAATTGTGTACGGTTAAATTCTTTGGACTTGAGATATTAGGCGTGAATAATGATGAATTCTGTAGTGAAGTATACTGAAGTAAAAAAACGGTTGCAGTCGCCTTGATGAGCTATTTTCTTTTTAGACACTTTTCCAAAATGACATATTATATACAGTAGACCTTTAAAATATGAGCAGGGGAAAGGCCTTTTCTCCCATTAACTAACTCCAAAGGTGCAGCTTTTTAACGGCCGAACATAATTATTTTTTACAGCTGGATAGCACCTCTAAATCATTGTCGGATTCCTGCCAACTGGCCGAGTTAAGTAGGAAAACTTGTGACAGCCATTATTTAACAGGTTTTAGCCTGTGGTTACTTTCTCCACCCCGTTTGTAAAGGTCACAACAAACCTGTACAGAGACATCCATGCCGACGTTACACTATTTACAAAACTACTTAGAAAAGAAAGTTATGTAATATTTCATAAGTAAAGAAAAATAATTACTATGACGAATTGTTTATGTTTTTATTTATTTCAGGACAATGCACATTAATGAACATGTACAGCAGTACACGTAAAAAAAATGCCAGATTGTAGCCCGGGGGGGTGAATTTCCATCAGTAGTCCATTAGGCAGGTTGATGTTACAATAAACATGACAAAGATATACAATAGAAACATTTGCTATATACAAATATGGAGATACAGAAAGAAAGAAAATAAAGTAAAACAGGATAATTCATTCGTAGGATTAGTAGGTTAAACGAATACACAATTAATACACAACTAATTATGTACAGCATACATTTAGATACATTAAATTGTATCAAAGCTTAAGTTTTTGTAAGGTTTCTATGGTTATTATTAAGCAAAGGCATCACACATAACTACATAAAAATAGTTTTCGCTGATGGTCTTGTTCGCTGCTGTTACATGTCATTTCTGATCATCAGAGGAAAAATGAGACTGTTTCATAAACATTTTATAAGTTCCTCGTAGTGACTGTAAATCAAGGTTTAGCACTAGACTAAAGAAAAGGTCACATTTTTCTCAGTGTACTCCCTGTTACAATAAGTGTGTTTTCGGCCTCACCTGACTGCAGCATGTACTGTACCAGCCACATTGTGTTACCATCCACACTCCCCCACCTCTCTGTCCGTCTCTCTCTCTCTCTCTCCCCTCTCTCTATCAGTCTCTCCCTCTCTCTCTGTCTGTCTCTCTCTCTCTATCAGTCTCTCTCTCTGTCTCTCCCTCTCTCTCTCTCTGTCTCTCTCACTCTCTCTCTCATCTTTGGACTTACAGTTAAACCAATTACTCCTGAGGTCATGTGAGCCCGTCACGTTTGACCGATCACTAAGAGTTTATCAGGCTACTCTCTCTCTCTCTCTCGCTCTCTCTCCCTCTCTCTCTCTCTCTCTCTCTCTCTCTCTCACTCTCCCCCCCCCTCTCTCTCTCTCTCTCCCCCCTCTCTCTCTCTCTCACTCTCTCCCCCCCCCTCTCTCTCTCTCTCTCTCTCTCTCTCTCTCTCACACACACACACACACACACACAGGATAGCATGCAGACTAGTGTAAGAGGAGAAAAGAGGTTATATCTCATAGGGGGCAGTGATCCACATCCAGGGAGACAGACAGACAGACAGACAGACAGACAGACAGACAGACAGACAGACAGACAGACAGACAGACAGACAGACAGATAAACATATTGTGACAAAAAACTAAATCACAGGGTTACATAACTGCATGGATATCATAAATATTACAGTGTTGTGTTCTTGTTTGGTCAACAGGCCCAAGGATCAAAGAATAAGCCATCAATGAAAGTGAAGCTTTGATAGAATTGGATAGTCTGATGACAACGGGAGAAAGGGACACGATAATAGAACGCCCTGCCGCCCGCTGACTTCCCTTTAAACTGTGCTGAAATACATGATATAATGAGATCAGACCTGCGTGTGTGTGTGTGTGTGTGTGTGTGTGTGTGTGTGTGTGTGTGTGTGTGTGTGTGTGTGTGTGTGTGTGTGTGTGTGTGTGTGTGTGTGTGTGTGTGTGTGTGTGTGTGTGTGTGTGTGTGTGTCGGCCCATTTACAAGTCATGAGAAAAACCTTAAAATGTCTGATCTGATGATGATAGGGAGCCTCTGAAGGGAAGCTAAAATTGGTGTTATGTGATAAAATGTTTCGGCAGTATTTGGAACAACTTACCCTGCGTTCCAATACCCATACTTCCCTACTATTTTAGTATGCCAGAAAAAGATGTTGGATGCCCCAATACATGCACGTCAATTGTAGTATGCTGAAATAACATAAATGCCCCACTAACTTCAATAGCATTTTGGAGTATTGGTCTTTATTCTTGACATTTCTTGACATAATGAAAAAAAATCTTCCTTATCTGATTTTTTTTTCCCCTCCCGTGGCCCTAAAACTCTTCTGTACTTTAGTATGTAGTGTAGGAAAAAAAAGTACTTTAGTATGTAGTGTAGTAAAAAGAAAGAGTACTTTAGTATGTAGTGTAGTAAAAAGAAAGAGTATGTGAATTGGAACGCAGGGTTAGACTTCCAGTACTAACGTGTGGATGACCAGACAATAGGTCACATAATCAAGTTTGGATGAAATACATTTATGAATTCGGGTGTCTGTGTTATAGCCATGGACAGAAAATATCTCTTGTATAGCTAGTATCAAAGCTGAAATCTGTATTAACTCATGGGTGACAAAATATTGTGTATGTTTAAAATCAACCACCTTCTGCACTGAATTTGGTTCACAGCCCTTGGCCCTGGTATAAAGCAAACCTGGCAGAATTGTGTTTGCAAGTTGGTGTGATACTGAGTCAAACTCATAAGGCAGAAAGATCATCGTGGCATATTCTGGATTTGCAACATTCAGTGTGTGTGGTCATGTTAGGATAGGGGGGGGGGGGAGGGGTGTACCGTGAAGAATGACACTCACATGATTTGGCTTGACCACACACACACACACACACACACACACACACACACACACACACGCACACACACGCACACACACACATTCATGCAGCTTTATAATCTTCAAAGAAGTCTGTGTCTGGAAAGCTTCAAACGTTAAAATAAAAAGATTAAAGTAACACTATAGCCCCCCCCTCCCCCCCCAAGCCCCCCCCCCCTCTCTCAGAGTGACTTTTAATACCTTTGGTGATGCCCAAACTTTTCTCTACTGCCACAATCATGTCAACATATCAGCAGTTTGCGGTTAGATATTTTTATTTTCAAAAACCTTGGAAGACTAACCTTTTTATGTATTTTATTTTATGCGTGAATTTAGCAAACGGGACTAGTTTTCATACTGACCCTTTGGCAGTAACATATGTAGAGAAAACAGAAATATAATTGTATTAATTTTCTCTACTTATGACATCTATTGCAGCATGTCCGTCCTGGGAGAGGGATCCCTTACTCTGTCGACTCTCCCTGAGATTTCTTCAATTTTTTTATTCCCGGTAAAGGGTTTTTACTGGGAGTTTTTTTCTCAGCCGAGCTAAGGGTGTAAGGGCAGGGTGTCATATCGTATCATATTGTATCATATATCATATTGTATGAAATGTAAAGCCCACTGAGACAAATGTATTTGTGATTTTGGGCTATACAAATAAAACTGATTTCATTTGATGTATCACTATTGTTATGGTGTTACATCTTACATTAAAATGGAGATCGAAAGCAAAGAGTTATCAGTCAACATCTGCCTTGCATCATCAGACCATAAAACATGTATAAACACAGGCCGACCCATTGACGTTTTTTTAACTGTCTCACTGTACATCCCTCAGTTTTTTTGATTTGATTTGATTCAATTTATTTCAGACATATCAAAAAAAGAAAAATTAAAAGCATGAAAATACAATAAAAAAAACATGTTCAAATGATTTCACAAAAGAAATAAAATGAAACAAAAAATAAACAAATAACATATTGAATTGATATGCCTGAAAGGGAGTAGGAAGAAGTATAAACTTATTTGATCCTACCCCTTTTCCACAGCTACAAATATACAACTTGATACTATAATTTTTTTGAAGTCTCAGTTTCCTCATTTGCACTTGCGGTCACGACCCTTCAGTCAAAAACAATGGACATACATAATGCATCTTCCTCTTTCTCTTCACAAAACCCTTTCGACAGGAAAAGGCAGCAGACAAGTGGGTGGCGCAGTAATGTCTGTTGTTGCTTGACTCACACACACACACACAAAAAAACACACACACTGACACACACACACACACACACACACACCACATACAACTTTTTCAATCACACGCACACACGCACGCACGCACGCACGCACACCACACACACACAACACACAACACACAACACACACAACACACACACACACACACACACACACACGACACACACACACTGACACACACACACACTGACACACACACACCACACACACACACACACGACAACCACCTGACAACACACACACCACATACAACTTTTTCAATCACACGCACGCACGCAACACGACAGTAATTTTAGGTTTTGAGTTACAGACTTATTGTCCCCAAACACAGTGAGCTCACAGCACCTGCTCTACAGAACATCAACAGACCGTCGAACAAGGAAGTGTTTTATTATTACACTGCTGACTTCTGTTACTGGATAACCTCCATGATGTTGTGTGTGTGGGGTGTGTGTGTGTGTGTGTGTGTGTGTGTGTGTGTGTGTGTGTGTGTGTGTGTGTGTGTGTGTGTGTGTGTGTGTGTGTGTGTGTGTGTGTGTGTGTGTGTGTGTGTGTGTGTGTGTGTGTGTGTGTGTGTGTGTGTGTGTGTGTGTGTGTGTGTGTGTGTGTGTGTGTGTGCTGTGAACATATTTTGCATGTTTACCCACCAGGCTCATGAGTGAGTGAGTGAGTGAGTGAGTGAGTGAGTGAGCGAGCGTGCATGCGTGTGTATCTGTGTGTGTACTGTGTTTATTGTATTTATTGTGTATATCACTATGTTTTACCCTGCTGACTTATTTTTCTGGATAACCTTTAACCTTTTATTTATACTGTACAAGTAAATCCCATTGAGACCGAAGAGCTCTTTTTCAAGGGAGACCTGTTCCCTGTTCCCATTTACACGTTACCATTCACATACACACACACACACACACACATTCACACACACACACACACACACACACACACACACACACACACACACACACACACACACACACACACACACACACACACACACACACACACACACACACACACACACACACATTCATACACCGATAGCAATGCATGAGTCACTGAGCAAACACAGTGAGTAAGGGAGTGTGTGTTTGCAGAGGGAGGACAGTCAGCATGTCAGCAGTAAAAGAGAAAGAAAGGTTTGGCTTGTATCTTATGTGTTGAGGCTTTACGTTCTTTAATCTAACTTGTGTTTTAAGCCAAGAGACCAGCATTGATCAATGAATGGCTAAGCTGGTCTATTGCTCCAACACTTTTACACTTATCATATCTTACCAACTACTGAATGGATTGCCATTATTATTTTTTTAACCTTTATTTATACAGGTAAATCCCATTGAGACCGGAGACTCTTTTGCAAGGGAGACCTGTTCCCTTTTACATGTTACCATTCACACACACATCCATACACCGATAGCAGCAGGCTAACTATCAACATTCACACGAGGCAAGGTGGGTGAAGTGTCTTGCCCAAGGACACCAACAACCATGACACAAGTGGCAGAGCGGGGATCGAACCGCCTACCCTTTGTTCATTGGCCGACCCGCTCTACCACCTGAGCCACAGTCGCCCCAACATGACATTTTCTACAGACATCCATGGTCCCAATAGGATTAATCATACTAACGTTGGTGATCCCCCGACTAAGATGGTGAACATGAGAAACAATATATTCATAGTGACCATGTTAGCATGCTGGGGTTAAAGCTTTAAAGGTGCAGTGTGTAATATGACATCATCAAGAAAGTTCTACAAAGTTCTAGAATGCAACGCTCCCTGGGTAACCCCAACCCTTTAGAATAATAACAGAAGCTACAGTGGCCTTCAAGGACAAGAACAATTCTACATTTTAAACAATGCACCTGATGACATTCCAACTATGACACTTTCAAGATGGCGGCACTAGGCCTTGGTCCAAAATATGCAGAAATATGGATATATATGAGACCCTTTCTAAGGGGAAAAAAAATTATTAAAAAAAAAATGTTCAGCTAATATGCACTATATTAAATGTACTTATGGATATTATAATTACTTTCTACAAAATCTGCTAGGAAATAAAACCCACAATTCTACACACTGCAGCTTTAAAGGTGGAGTCAGCTTTTCTGGAGAACGCTTGTTGTCAAAATCACTTTTTGTCAAAATCAGTGAATATCTCCTCACCATTTGCTACTTGTGCATACTGTGTGTTTGCTCAAAGAAAAAACTAGTTTTAATACACAGCCTAGGCTCTGTAAACTGGTATGTAAACAAAGGCTATGTTAACAAAAAGGGGGCCCGCCGTAGCTAGCAAAATGCCCGTTTACAGAGCCTATGGGTGTGTATTAACACTAGATTTTTTCCCACAGCGCAAACAAAGTGGATCGTGAGGAGATATACACTGATTTTGACAAGCTTTCTTCAAAATGGCTGACTACCTGTAAGTGCCACTGTGTCTTAGTACAGCCCTCACTCCTTGTATATTTAAATTCAAGATCAAAAAACTTTAAATAAAAAGCTGAAATATGAGCCCTCTTCTCTTAAAGATAGCTTGTCTATTTTTACTTCCTTAAAGATAGCGTCCCCATTACTCTTCACTGATATATTCACTGGTCTCTTGAATAGCCGTCAAACCATCTGATTGAACAGGAAATGAACGCAGTCCGACCCGCC
>CM047509.1:30149883-30167383 GCA_026122265.1 Ammodytes dubius
TTCCATTTTAACCTGCAATTTTTATTTTATTTGTTTCTTTTATTCGCTTTTAAATGTTTTATAATGTGTTTTATGTATTCTAATCTTGCCCCTGTAAAGCACTTTGAGTGGCCTTGTGTCTGAATTGTGCTATATAAATAAACTTGCCTTGCCTTGCCTTGCCCGTTTAGTGAGGGGTGTAAAAATAAAACGCCGAAATGCAGAAACGGACAATAACTGATGAAGGATTTTTTTTTTTTTCACTACAAGCTTTTCCCTTCCCATCATGGTGTCGCCCACGTGTTTGCAGAGCAGAGAGTGTGTAGGGAAGGAAGGTTAATGACTTGTCCCTGCCTGGAGTGTGTGTGTGTGTGTGTGTGTGTGTGTGTTCTTGCATTTATCACTACGTGGGGCCCAGGCTATTGGAGCACACCAACGGTGTGGGGCCCTGAGACCTTGTGGGGCCCAAAATGGTGGGCCCCACACCGATCTTCATCATTCTGTGCTCAGTAGCCTCCCCTGATGTGGCTCTTGCTTTTTTTTCGTTTTTTGAAATTTGGCCCGCAAAGTGACAAAAAATAGAAACGTGTGTAAAAGTGTGTGTGCTCACTATCGCCCCCTTTACCGGACCCCAGTACTGCACCCGATACACACTTACACACTCCACACACACACACCGGAAGGAGGGACCCACAAAGTGTCAAAAACTAGGTATGTGTGTAAAAGTTCTTCTTCAGTTCTTCTGTAGGGTTTATTGGCAAAACACAACAACCTTTCACTGTCAGGGCTTTTGGGGAAACAGCAGGCAAAGCATATCATAATAGTATTAAGTTCCGAAGAGAAATTGATGTAGCAAAAATAATCTAGTTTTATTTTTTTTAAATGTATTTACTTTTATTTGTTCCTTTTATTCAGCATTTATCTCTTGTTCACACTCCAGTCCAAGTTGGTTTGCCAACCGCCAATAAACCCTACAGAAGAAGAAGGTGGTCTGATAGTGATGGCATGGTGAAACTTTTTGAAGCCAGTGTTAAATAGTCAGATATATTAAAGGTCATTCTATCAATTTGTAATACACTCAATAGGCTATACTGCCCTGCAATAGTCCAGGCATGGCAAGACTGACAAGTAAATTAATCAATATATCTTAATAAATACATTTCATGTATCGTTCATGTATTCATTCATATAAATGAAATGTATATTTGGTTTAGTGTATTATTATGGTTATGAAACATGACAATGCATAGGGATCTAATACATATTTTATGTCAAATTTGAATAACACAATGGGAACAATTATTTTCAAACTGTCGCAGTGTTATAGCAAAGTAAGGACCAGTGAATGTGCTTGTGCAACTTAAAAATTTGTATTTAGAAACAAAACATTTTCCACTATGCTGGGGTTCAGACTATTTCTCCTTTTATAAACCACTTCTCCTGCTTTGGATAACACTCTTACACATAGTAGGCTACAGATGAGGGTATGTTTATATCACTCACAAACCAACAAATCACCGATACTGATACTACCCCACAAAGTGTGAGTGGAGTGGATCCACAATAAGCGAAGCACTTCAGGGATTACTCGACCCACTCTCAGAAGAATCGGCATTGACCGACGGCAAGTTAGATTACGTCCCATTACCTATGCCTATCACTAGTGGTCTGGTTGCTTTTATATTTCTTGGAAATATAACAGGTAGGTGTTATTAATTTGATTAAGTCAAAATGATTCGGAAAATATTCAGTGATATTACTGTACATATAATGTAAGCAAATGTAATACAATGCTGTTTTACACTGTGGCGAACCTAGCCATTTTGGGGCTCCAGGCGAACAGTCATTTGGGGGCCCTTGCATCTAATGTACCTTATATCGCGCACACTGAGATACTCGATTGGTGTTACGCGCTCCCACCTTTTTGCTCCTCCCTCCTCTTCCCTCCTAGACTCTCTCTCTCTCTCTCAGGTGCTCTGGAGCCTGATTGGCGGCAGGTGCGCCTAATTAGGTGGGGCTTAAAGGCTTGGCCTGCGCCGGTCTCTGGCTCTCTCTCTGCCTGCCTGTTGGACCTGCTGCGGCTGACCTGCTGCGGCTACTGATAGCCGCCTCAGTTTGTAGGTTTACTTATGGGGGGCTGCTAGACGGTGTTCTTTTTGTTTTCGTAGTTTAGAGGGGCCGGGGTTATAGTTTAGCTGGAGGAAGACCTGGGCAATATAGCAGTCAACTGTGCTGCCCCAGGTTTTCCTCCCGTTTTCCTTTTTGTTTGCAGCCTCCTATGTTGAGTTGTGTTGTGGGATTATTTTGTAATAAATCACCTTATTACTTGGATTCATGGTTTCATTTGGTTTATTTTCATGTTTACTGGCCGGCTAAACGAGCCTGGTATGGCCGGCCGTAACAATTGGTCTAAGAGGATCCCACATCACTGGGTCAAACTGAGCCATTAACTGTCCTGTTATAATTAGCATATTGTGATAAAGTTCAATATTTTCTGTAATGTACTGTTAACCCATGACATGTCCATTGCCTAGTCCCAGGGGTGGATTACTGCACGGGCACACCGGGCACAGGCCCAGGGGCCCAAGGGCTCAGGGGGGCCCTTAGCCAGAGATACTGATAGTAACTTTTTATGTTGCATAGTCAAAGAGCTCAGTCACTGATGTCAATAACTGGGTCCAAAAAGGAATAGCCTAAATATAAGGATACTCATTAAAATGTAACAAGATAGAAATCATCATGGGCCCCTCAACTAGTAGGGGAGAAATACAAAAGCAGGTTAAAAACAACAGCATTAGTAGCTCTGTCTAAGGGGCTTCATGAGGGGCCTTGAAGCACATACAGAAATAAGCTTTCTATGTGTGAATTCTAAATGTTTCATAAAAAGTAGCTATCCACCCTGAATCTGTTGAAATGGGCCCCTCCATCATAGAACATGGGTCTGCAGACCCATCTACTGTACTGTTTTCACAGTTGCAGAGTAAAGAAGAGTGCTGCTTGTTTAAGAAAAATCTGTAAAATAATGTAGCCTCTAAAATTTCCTCTCAAAGTGCACCAGATTGATGCATTTTACTTTAAAAAGGTAAAAAAAAAAAAATCCGGGGGGGCATGCCCCCGGACCACCCAACAAGGTACAGGGTCCCTCCAACAGTATCCCAAAATCCTGTGGGAAACACTGACTTCCTTAATATGTTTTTGCCATTAATTGTTTGTATCTGTGTGGAAAAGTCAGTGTACCGGACTGGATAAGGGACGAGTGGGGGGCCCTTTAAGAGTCTGTGCCCAGGGGCCCATTATCTCATAATCCGTCTATGCCTAGTCCTAGTTCATTAAGTGTGTCAGAGGGGCCACGCAGAGGAAGCTTTCTCTCTGACAGGAAGTTGATGATTGCCACTAACCTGGATAAAATTCTAGAGACCAATATGACTTTGCTTTCAATTAAATGTGTTGTTTTATTTTTTAAATACACAGTGAATTACAAAATAGCCTGTGTCCACAGAGTCTAGGCCTATTTGAAATAAAATCTTCAAATATATTTAAAAAAAAAAAAGAGGTTATAACCCTGCCTTCTTTAAGCATGGATAGTAGTGACTAAGTGTGCAGGGGAGAGAGAAATATACACAGATAGAGGGAGGAAGAAATAGCTTTATTTTGCTTTTTTACTTAAATTGATCATTGATGGCTTTAGACTGACTCCTGCTGTCGCAAGCCTATCAGCTGTTGTTCTGAACAGCTGTTACACACCGAGGTGAAAACGACATTGAAACAACTATCGCCTGGCTGGGCTGACTTAAAGTCGAGCAGCCAAATATAGCCTAAACTAATAGGCCTAAATATTGTTACAAAAATACAGGCAATGTGTTGTGTGATTTTTGTCAGTAGCCTACAGTAGACCTAGAGGCTGGCCCCGATCGCCACTAACTGTTCTGTAATACACGATCGCCGATCACGTGAACACACAGGCGTCTTTTTTTTTTAGCATATATGCATCCAATCCGCGGTTCACGTGGGTCCCAAACCGTGAGGGTTGGTCCGAATGGACCACGGATCAACCGTGATCCGTTGCACCATTAATTATCTCCATCAGTTTGTTGACACACATTCACGTCATTAGCATAGCTGCTGGCTGAGCCAGAGCCACCTGGATTGACAGTAGGAGCTGGAACGTTACCGGTTAATGATGTAGACAGCTGTTCTTCCGTCTAAGGTCCCGCTGCCACCGCGCCGGGTGCTGTAAAAAAGCTTAATAGCTTCGGCAGCTTTGATATTAAGTCCTGACTTTGGTCCTTCTTCTGTTTGTTTTGTGACCCGCTCTCGTATGTTCGCTTCATTTTGGTATAGGTAGGTTAGGTTTATCTCGTCTCTCTCTTCTCCCGCTATTTACTTTTTTGGATGTACGCGTGAACGTGCAGCGTCATGAGCGTAATGTGTAATGGAATAGTCCATGTAGTGCAGACTGAAGGGGGGTGCACGGTTGGCAGAAAGGCCGTCAAAACGCGAGTAATTAGACATCCCGATGATACTATTGTGAAGAGATTTTTTATAAAAAACAATAGATATGGGGCAAAATATAAAGAGGGCATTTTGGGGGCCCCAAAGGGGCCGGGGCTCCAGACAATTGCCTGGTTTGCCTCAATGGACGGCCCGCCCCTGGTTTTACACCAATAGCTAGTTGGCTAACATTAGCTACAGTACTAGTACAGATTTGCTTGTTCCTAAATAGTGCATTTGATCTTAGCTGTTGGCTGCCGTGCACTAGCTAAATAGCTCAATAACGATTAACGATCAATTAGTCGATCGTCGATTGATCATGCCCATCCCTAGTTAGGACCGTTCCACATCATATTTAATAATGTTATTTAGTGTACTATGATGTTTAAATGTCTGTTCTATTGAATATTTATTTATTCTTTTAACAGATAATTTTCTCACATCCTTTAGTATTGACGCATCCAAAGAAGATAGATCGCTGGGAAGATTAGTCAATGACAACAACAAATCTCCAAATTGCACCATTAAACAAATCGCAGTAAACAACAGGCCCCACTTATGCCTATTTGCTGTGAAGAAAATAGAAATAGGAACGGAAATTGATTACAGCTATGGAGATTCGAAGTGGCCGTGGCGTAATAAGGTAAGTTGGTTGTATTAAGCATCTTGATTTTGATATATTTTGCAAAAAAAATGCGAATAACAAGTTGTCACATGCATGTTCAAAAAGAGATGTTACCATACAGATAATACTAAGCTTTATTTTTAACTATTTTCTTCTAGTGATTACACGTGGAGTGATTGCCTTGTGCAATCTAACCTCTGATTGTTCAAATCAATTAAACTCTAGTTTCTAGAGATGCAATATAAAGCTTCCTGAGCATCTGCAAGTTTAACAAGGGTATTTTGAAAATAATCTACTGGCATGAGCTGAATACATTGTGTTTTGATCTCATATTCCAGGTGCCAATCAGTCAGTCTCCTGCAGTGGAAGCAGAGTCAAAGAAAATCCCTGCTGCAGAAGACACTTCACCTAACAAGTCCGATTTTGCGGATAATGTTGGGACACAGGTAATAGCGAAGTGATGACACTGCTTCTTGAAACTGTGACATTCCTTGGGGGATTTTCAATCATCATGTTTGTTCACGAACTGCCACATGCAGTCCTAAACTCGGATTGTTCAGTAAATTAGCAATTCAGGAGGATGTTGACATCTCATTTTACAAAAGTATTCCAGTCAGAAATACTAAGCGGGATATAGTGCAGGAGCAGTGTAACATCGCACTGTCGTACATTTCTTGTTTTGTCCTTGTGGGGCCCCTGAAACTGAAATCTGTCTTTCAAGTTCCCTGTCAGGAGGCCAGTGTTACACACTCTTTTCTAGTCTTGCCTTATGGGGCCCTCGCGTTTTTATCTACATGAAATTGATTTAACTTCATTAAGAAAACACCTTTCAATATCTAAACTCACATTTCTGGAGATGCAATTTGAAGCTTCCTGAGCAGGTGCAAGTCTAACAAGGGTATTTTGAAAAGAATCTACTTCTATGAGCTGAAATATCTTTTTTCAAAGTTCCCTTTCAGGAAGCCAGTGTTACACACTCTTTTCTAGTCTTGCCTTATGGGGCCCTCCCGTTTTTATCTAGGTGAATTTGATTTTGGGGACTAAAACTAAAATGGCCGACATGACAACACATGCTGCACACTTCTCTCTGGAATAAGTTGTTTTTAATGGAATTGACTGCTTTTTATCCTTGTAAAAGGTTCAGTTTTCTGCTTTTATTGATATCTCCTCACAAGCTTTTAGAAAATTTACTTTTATGAGTATTTTTATGAGTCTATGGATGCTACTTCTGCTCTAAGCTGGGCTAATCAGGCCTGGGCCTGCTGCTAGCTTCTATCCACCTGGCTGCTGCTAGCTCTATCCACCTGCCTGGCCGCTGAATCGGGTACTCCTATTCAATCTTCATCACCTCCAGGGGATGGAGGATCCAGGGGTGAGTTAGTATGTTAACCTGCTAACAGTGTTGGGCAAGTTACTTAAAAAGCGTAATGCGGTATTTATTACTTATTACTGGCATTTCAAAGTAGTTACAATATATATTACAATATTACTGTCTTTGAATTGTAAGGCATTACACTACTTTTACATTACTTTTGCATTACTTTCACCAAAATAACATGAAATATGGATTTGGTGTTCTCAATAGATCTTCTTGTGTTCAATGCAGCTCATTACACAGAAGGAGGTGACATGGTATGGCATAATGACTGAGGGTTACATAAGTAGGCCTATGCTATATAATATAATGGTCACATTTATGGCTCATGGTGCAATACATTTTATAATAGAAATACTGTATCTTTAGGTATTTATTTAGCCTATATTAATATCAATAGAGCTAGAGCCTACTACTGTAGATTGAAAAAGTAAATTGAGCCTCAAAGATTTGTTTCTTGCGTTCTGGCGACTTAAAAGCACAAACAAGTTGTTCACATCATCATCAACTTTAGCCTTTTTTAGTTGTTCCAAAGAATCTGCCTTATCATCTTGCCATCTAATCTAAATGATAACAGCCCATTATGTTTGTTTATCGTCTCTCTTGCGTGACATTTTATAATAACAATAGTAGCCTAAATATATATCTCCTTTGCTAATTCAAAGCATCCACTCATTATGTCAACTTTTTGCTTGCCATATCTCTAAATAACTCCTAAATCCAGCAACACCGCTTCAGCATAAATAGCTTCGTGGCACACTATCTCCGATTTCGCACCTAACAACAGCGCGATTCACTTGCAGCCTGGACGCGGAGGTGTGTCACCTCCGAGGGGCTGCTCCGAGACTGACCGCCTCCTAGTGCTCTAAGACGGGGAGGGGCTAGCGGCAGCATCCGCTGCTTGTTGAGCACAGATTGATACGTGCTTTCACGTCAGAGTCTCCAAACACCACAAAAGTTTTCAATAACTTGGGCAGTGAGACGGAAGCCAGTAGGCTAGCGCATCTTTGGGATCAATTGTAGCAGCAAATCGAGTTTTCTTCTCCTCTAGCAGTAACATTAGCGTGGGTTTTTTCTCCTCTGCGAAACTCGCAGTGTTGGCCAATTTGTATAAAAACAACAAACCAGTCAATTTTGGGTTTAAAATGCATTGTAACGCGCGTTTCTGAGCTATGTACCGCGTTACATATTACCATTTTTTTTGCTGTAATGCCTTACATTACCGCGTTACAGCAAAACGTAATGCATTACAGTAATGCATTACTTCCTGTAACGCATTACTCCCAACACTGCCTGCTAACACCGCTGCTGAGCTGCCTTCACTGCTGTATGCCAGGCTGCCAATGCCTTGCTGCTATCCTGCTAACACTGCTGCTGGTTTGCTAATGCTGCTATAGCTAACCTGCTAGCATCGCCTCTGGGCTGCCTTTTGCTGCTGTTTGCTGTCCTGCAAATTAACTCTGCTGCCTGTCAGCAGAGTTAAAAAACGTAAACGTTCAAAAAACGTACTTTGTAAATATTACTGTGATGTCACAGTAAAAGACATCACAGTAATATTTACAGAGAAAGTTTTTTTTTAACCCTATATTTCTCTTTCTGTGATGTCACGAGAAAGAGAAATATAGGGTTAAAAAAAACACTCTTTCTGCCTTTTCTCAGGCTAGGATGAACCGATTTCAATTTTTTTCGCACATTTATACTATATAGGATCTCAGAAATCAATACACCTTCATATTCAAACCGGTGAAGTAGGCCTTTAAAGATCATCTGCAATGTACTGTTGCTCTGTCAAAATCTGTTCCTAAGCTACTTGAACTGCTAGTGTTAAAGATCAAACTGTGCAACAATTTCACTCTCTCTGTTGCTGTCTGCTACAGACCACCCTCTGCCCCACTTTGTTCTTTAACTATTCTCAGTGAACTTCTGGCCCCACACATCTCCTCCGAGTTCATTTTATTGGGGGACTTGAATTGGGACATGACTAACCCCCCAGATCGGGTTGTTCAGCAATTTGACGCCCTAAACCTCTACCAAATTATTTCAGAGCCCACCAGACTCAATCTAAAATCTCCTTCATCTGCTACGCTGATAGACGTTATACTAACGAACGCCCCCTTTAATTATAAATCTGGTGTTTTCAGTCAAGATCTGAGTGATCATTGTGCTATTGCCTGCACGCGCTCCGCCTCCTCAGCTAAGCGCCCACCTGTGATCGTCTCCAAACGTTCCCTGAAGAACTTTGACCTGGAAGCCTTTCTCCACGACACTGCTGCAGTGAGCTGGGACACAATTAATACTCTCCCTACTATGGAGGAGGCCTGGTCCTTTTTCAAATCAACTTTCAGTCAGATCATCAATAAACACGCTCCACTCTTAAAATTACGGATCAAGGATCGTTTCAGCCCCTGGTTTTCAAGTGATTTGACTGCTTTAATTCGCCAGAAGAACACCTTATGGCAGAAAGCCCGTTCCTCCCAGTCTCCTGCTGATTGGCTTGCCTTTCGGCAATGCAGAAATAAAAGCACTCAGGCCGTCAGAAAAGCTAAAGTCACTCATTTTCTGGACAAATTTGCATCCTGCGGCTCTGACCCCAGGAAGTTTTGGAAAACGGTTAAGTCCATGGAAAACAAGCTCACTTCACCCCACCTTCCCGATGCAATGACCTTTGGTGACATTGTTGTTACTGACAAGTCTCATATGGCCTCACTTTTCAATCAGCATTTTGTTAACTCAGCTCATGTTTTCCCTACTAAGCCCTCCACTGCTGCTCCTTCACTTTCACCTTCACCTACAACCTCCAGCTCTGGCACTTTCTCCTTCAGACCCATTACGACCGCGGAAGTCCTAGAGAATCTCACCAAACTGGACTCCAACAAGTCAGCTGGCTCTGACGGGCTCGCGCCTATGTTTTTAAAAGCTGCTGCTCCTGTCATTGCTGTCCCCATCACACGGCTTTTCAACATGTCTCTGGAACTGTCCATCTTCCCTTTAGACTGGAAATCCGCACTTGTCTTCCCTCTCTTCAAAGGAGGTTCCAGCTCTGATCCCAACTGTTATAGGCCTATTTCCATCCTGCCGTGCCTGGCTAAGGTCTTAGAGAAACTGGTACATAAACAGCTTAGCCACTTCTTAACCTCCAACAACATCCTGTCCAACTTGCAGTCTGGGTTCCGGCCAGGCCATGGGTGCATCACAGCCACGCTGAAGGTCCTCGATGATATTGTTTCCTCTCTGGACTCCAAGCAGACCTGCATCGCTGCCTTCATTGACCTCTCTAAGGCCTTTGACTCCGTCATCCATCCCATCCTCCTTCAGAGGCTTTCCAGCATCGGTCTTTCACCACACTCCTGCAATTGGTTTGCCAGCTACTTAATCCACCGAGTCCAGCAAGTTAAATCGGATAACTTCCAATCAGCCCCTCTCACCATCACCAAAGGGGTGCCACAGGGTTCGATTTTAGGCCCAACACTATTCTCCATCTACATTAACAATATAACCAGGAATGCAGGCAACTCCAAGATCCACCTATATGCTGATGACACCATCATATACTCAGAGGGCCCTTCTCTCCCCTCTGTGGCGGCCACACTACAACACAGTCTCACTTCTGTAGAACAGCATTTCCATAGCCTTCATCTTCTCCTCAACACCAAAAAAACCAAATGCATTATCTTTGACCGGAAACACGCTCCCACCTCTGTCCCAAAAATCCTCTGTGCCGACGGCTCTGAACTAGAATTTGTTTCTTGTTACAAATACCTTGGCCTCTGGCTGGATTCATCCCTCTCATTCACCACCCACATCAAGCACCTACAATCAAAAGTCAAAGCTCGTCTGAGCTTCCTTTACCGCAATAAGGCCTCCTTCACTCATGCAGCCAAACACACACTCGTCAAAATGACCATCCTGCCCATTTTTGATTACTGTGACACCATCTACAGAACTGCATCTCACTCCACTCTCAGCAAATTGGACCCACTCCACCATTCTGCCATCCGCTTTGCTACAGGGGCTCCATTCACCACTCACCACTGTGACCTCTACAACCTGGTAGACTGGACTTCCCTTCACACCAGACGGCTCCATCACTGGTTTCTGCTCATCTACAAATCCATTCTCGGCATAACACCTCTCTACCTCTCTTTCTCTTCTACACCTCTCCCACCCTGCCCGTAATCTAAGGTCCAGTGCTTTCATCAACCTCTCCATCCCCACAGTCCGCACTGTCTTTGGACGCAGTGCCTTCCGGTTCGCTGCAGCCTTTGACTGGTACAACCCTTCAAAACACCCTTAAACTTTCTGTCTTCACCTCTCTCTCTGTCTTCAAACTAAATCTGCATAAAATCTTAGTTGACTCCTGCACCTGCTAGTAGCCCTTCTTGTCATACCCTATTGATTAACTGTTTATTTTATTGTATTGTATTATATTGAATTTTTTTAAAGTGTATTTTATATATTTTTGTAAAAGTGTAATATATATATAACCTTGTTTTCACTTTTAGCACTCCCCTCCCTCTTCCCCTTCAGGCTGCACTTGAAAATAAGTATTTTGTTCTTAATTTGCTTGCCTGGGTAAATAAAGGTCAAATAAATAAATAAATAAATAAAAATTTTACTTCATTAAGAAAACACTTGTCAATATCTAAACTCAAGTTTCTAGATATGCAATTTGAAGCTTCCCGAGCAGGTGCAAGATTGACAAGGGTATTTTGAAAATATCCACTGCATCCTCTTGTATTTGTCCTGAGATGTGCTGATACCTCTACATGGGAGCATGTCATGTGCTTGGTTTTAGGTTCTGTGCTGTTCAGCAACCGTTTTCACATAAATTAACGTGTTTACCATAAAACGATCAAAATAAAGTGCTTTATATCGGTTTCCTCTGAATACATTGTGTTTTGATCTCATATTCCAGGTGCCGATCAGTCCGTTTCCTGCAGTGGAAGTAGAGACCAAGAAGCTCCCTGCTGCAGAAGACACTTCACCTACCGAGTCCGATTTTGCGGATAATGTTGGGACACAGGTAATAGCTAAGTGATGACACTGCTTCCTGAAACTGTGTTACATTCCGGATTTTCAAAGTCATCATGTTTGTTCACAAACTACCCCATGCAGTCCTAAACTCAGATTGTTAAGTAAATTAGCAATTCAGCAGGATTTTGACTTCTCAATTTACAAAAGTATTCCAGTCAGAAATACTAAGCGGGATATAGTGCAGGAGCAGTGTAACATTGCACTGTCGTACATTTCTTGTTATGTACTTGTGGGGCCCCTGAAACTGAAATCTGTCTTTCAAGTTCCCTGTCAGGAGGCCAGTGTTACACACTCTTTTCTAGTCTTGCCTTATGGGGCCCTCCCGTTTTTATCTACATGAAATTGATTTAACTTCATTAAGAAAACACCTTTCAATATCTAAACTCAAATTTCTGGAGATGCAATTTGAAGCTTCCTGAGCAGGTGCAAGTCTAACAAGGGTATTTTGAAAAGAATCTACTTCTATGAGCTGAAATATCTTTTTTCAAAGTTCCCTTTCAGGAAGCCAGTGTTACACACTCTTTTCTAGTCTTGCCTTATGGGGCCCTCCCGTTTTTATCTAGGTGAATTTGATTTTACTTCATTAAGAAAACACTTGTCAATATCTAAACTCAAGTTTCTAGATATGCAATTTGAAGCTTCCTGAGCAGGTGCAAGATTGACAAGGGTATTTTGAAAATATCCACTGCATCCTCTTGTATTTGTCCTGAGATGTGCTGATACCTCTGCATGGGATCATGTCATGTGCTTGGTTTTAGGTTCTGTGCTGTTCAGCAACCGTTTTCACATAAATTAACGTGTTTACCGTAAAACGATCAAAATAAAGTGCTTTATATCGGTTTCCTCTGAATACATTGTGTTTTGATCTCATATTCCAGGTGCCGATCAGTCCGTTTCCTGCAGTGGAAGTAGAGACCAAGAAGCTCCCTGCTGCAGAAGACACTTCACCTACCGAGTCCGATTTTGCGGATAATGTTGGGACACAGGTAATAGCTAAGTGATGACACTGCTTCCTGAAACTGTGTTACATTCCGGATTTTCAAAGTCATCATGTTTGTTCACGAACTACCCCATGCAGTCCTAAACTCAGATTGTTAAGTAAATTAGCAATTCAGCAGGATTTTGACTTCTCAATTTACAAAAGTATTCCAGTCAGAAATACTAAGCGGGATATAGTGCAGGAGCAGTGTAACATCGCACTGTTGTACATTTCTTGTTATGTCCTTGTGGGGCCCCTGAAACTGAAATCTGTCTTTCAAGTTCCCTGTCAGGAGGCCAGTGTTACACACTCTTTTCTAGTCTTGCCTTATGGGGCCCTCCCGTTTTTATCTAGGTGAATTTGATTTTACTTCATTAAGAAAACACTTGTCAATATCTAAACTCAAGTTTCTAGATATGCAATTTGAAGCTTCCTGAGCAGGTGCAAGATTGACAAGGGTATTTTGAAAATATCCACTGCATCCTCTTGTATTTGTCCTGAGATGTGCTGATACCTCTGCATGGGATCATGTCATGTGCTTGGTTTTAGGTTCTGTGCTGTTCAGCAACCGTTTTCACATAAATTAATGTGTTTACCGTAAAACAATCAAAATAAAGTGCTTTATATCGGTTTCCTCTGAATACATTGTGTTTTGATCTCATATTCCAGGTGCCGATCAGTCCGTTTCCTGCAGTGGAAGTAGAGACCAAGAAGCTCCCTGCTGCAGAAGACACTTCACCTACCGAGTCCGATTTTGCGGATAATGTTGGGACACAGGTAATAGCGAAGTGATGACACTGCTTCCTGAAACTGTGTTACATTCCGGATTTTCAAAGTCATCATGTTTGTTCACGAACTACCCCATGCAGTCGTAAACTCAGATTGTTAAGTAAATTAGCAATTCAGCAGGATTTTGACTTCTCATTTTACAAAAGTATTCCAGTCAGAAATACTAAGCGGGATATAGTGCAGGAGCAGTGTAACATCGCACTGTCGTATATTTCTTGTTATGTACTTGTGGGGCCCCTGAAACTGAAATCTGTCTTTCAAGTTCCCTGTCAGGAGGCCAGTGTTACACACTCTTTTCTAGTCTTGCCTTATGGGGCCCTCCCGTTTTTATCTACATGAAATTGATTTAACTTCATTAAGAAAACACCTTTCAATATCTAAACTCACATTTCTGGAGATGCAATTTGAAGCTTCCTGAGCAGGTGCAAGTCTAACAAGGGTATTTTGAAAAGAATCTACTTCTATGAGCTGAAATATCTTTTTTCAAAGTTCCCTTTCAGGAAGCCAGTGTTACACACTCTTTTCTAGTCTTGCCTTATGGGGCCCTCCCGTTTTTATCTAGGTGAATTTGATTTTACTTCATTTAGAAAACACTTGTCAATATCTAAACTCAAGTTTCTAGATATGCAATTTGAAGCTTCCTGAGCAGGTGCAAGATTGACAAGGGTATTTTGAAAATATCCACTGCATCCTCTTGTATTTGTCCTGAGATGTGCTGATACCTCTGCATGGGATCATGTCATGTGCTTGGTTTTAGGTTCTGTGCTGTTCAGCAACCGTTTTCACATAAATTAACGTGTTTACCGTAAAACAATCAAAATAAAGTGCTTTACATCGGTTTCCTTTGAATACATTGTGTTTTGATCTCATATTCCAGGTGCCGATCAGTCCGTTTCCTGCAGTGGAAGTAGAGACCAAGAAGCTCCCTGCTGCAGAAGACACTTCACCTACCGAGTCCGATTTTGCAGATAATGTTGGGACACAGGTAATAGCGAAGTGATGACACTGCTTCCTGAAACTGTGTTACATTCCGGATTTTCAAAGTCATCATGTTTGTTCACGAACTACCCCATGCAGTCCTAAACTCAGATTGTTAAGTAAATTAGCAATTCAGCAGGATTTTGACTTCTCATTTTACAAAAGTATTCCAGTCAGAAATACTAAGCGGGATATAGTGCAGGAGCAGTGTAACATCGCACTGTCGTACATTTCTTGTTATGTACTTGTGGGGCCCCTGAAACTGAAATCTGTCTTTCAAGTTCCCTGTCAGGAGGCCAGTGTTACACACTCTTTTCTAGTCTTGCCTTATGGGGCCCTCCCGTTTTTATCTACATGAAATTGATTTAACTTCATTAAGAAAACACCTTTCAATATCTAAACTCACATTTCTGGAGATGCAATTTGAAGCTTCCTGAGCAGGTGCAAGTCTAACAAGGGTATTTTGAAAAGAATCTACTTCTATGAGCTGAAATATCTTTTTTCAAAGTTCCCTTTCAGGAAGCCAGTGTTACACACTCTTTCTAGTCTTGCCTTATGGGGCCCTCCCGTTTTTATCTAGGTGAATTTGATTGTACTTCATTAAGAAAACACTTGTCAATATCTAAACTCAAGTTTCTAGATATGCAATTTGAAGCTTCCTGAGCGGGTGCAAGATTGACAAGGGTATTTTGAAAATATCCACTGCATCCTCTTGTATTTGTCCTGAGATGTGCTGATACCTCTGCATGGGATCATGTCATGTGCTTGGTTTTAGGTTCTGTGCTGTTCAGCAACCGTTTTCACATAAATTAACGTGTTTACCATAAAACGATCAAAATAAAGTGCTTTATATCGGTTTCCTCTGAATACATTGTGTTTTGATCTCATATTCCAGGTGCCGATCAGTCCGTTTCCTGCAGTGGAAGTAGAGACCAAGAAGCTCCCTGCTGCAGAAGACACTTCACCTACCGAGTCCGATTTTGCGGATAATGTTGGTACACAGGTAATAGCGAAGGGATGACACTGCTTCCTGAAACTGTGTTACATTCCGGATTTTCAAAGTCATCATGTTTGTTCACGAACTACCCCATGCAGTCCTAAACTCAGATTGTTAAGTAAATTAGCAATTCAGGAGGATGTTGACATCTCATTTTTCAAAAGTATTCCAGTCAGAAATACTAACCGGGGGTTAGTACAGGAGCAGTGTAATAACTAAAATTGATTTTACTTAATTGAGAAAAAGCCTGTCAAACTTCCTGAGCAGGTCAAATGTAACAAGGGTCAAGTCATGATTGCTCACAAATTGATTATTTTCTGTATGTTCAGGTGTTTACTTCCCAAGTAACTTCCCTAGTGGATTATTCTGACAGTGATGATTCCATGGAAGTTGCTCCAGAAAAGGTAAGGAAAGTAAACATGAATATACATAGATACTGTGAATGGCATTATATGATTCATAAGTGTTTCACTTTTTATCTTTTCCAAACGATGTCAAGAAAAGTGGATAACAATACATTGACATACATTTATCACCAGCTGGATAGTGAATCAGATTCTTCAGGACCCCAGTACCATTCAGATTCAACTTTAGTTGATGAAACTGACGATCCTGATTCTCTAAAAGCTCATTCCAGTGAGCAATCATATTTCGTGCCAATGCTGAAAAGGACCAAAAGTATTCTGGTAGGCATCTGAATCTCTGAATAACATAAGATAGTTGAAGTCACATTCTCCCTCACGTCTTTAACTTTTAATTTATTTAATTTAAAAAATTTGGATAACCTTGACAAAACTAATTTTTTGCAGATGAAGGATAGAGTACCAGATTTTTCCAATAGTCTCTACGATTCAACTGATGACAGCACAGAGTGCAATTCTCCCAAGAGTGAAATGGGGGCCAAAAGGCCAAGGAGAGACCGCTGCTGTCCTGTGAGTCCCTTTGTTCATAATCCTTGAAATGTCACATTACTGAATTCAACACCAGGTTTACTGCCTAGACCCTGCTTATAGACCATGCATTAGATCTGTGCTATTAAATATTGAAAAGTGTCAGTTTTTCAATTGGAGTCAGAAATTCAGAGGTTGTGTTAATTTGATTTGATTTTTTCTTCTTCAAAATACACTTATTGGATCAGATGACTCAAGTTTTGACAGTGAAGATGACTATATTCCACACCCCAGTGAGGAAACCACAGTTGTACAGCGGAGTCGGGGGTGTTATCATTAAGCCATGTTTCAGTGAAAACAAGCACACAGCAGTTATTTACTGTCCGATACACTGATCTCAGCAGTTGTATATGATCCATTTTGTGGTCCAAGGATCGTACATTAGCCAGGATGATGGAGGGTATGGCTGGGCGGGTTGGACTAGCTGCTAGCCTAGCCCGGATACATGCGTGCTTGCCCCTATTCTGTTTCCTTGCACACTGCTTGTGACGCCTCCTTTTCAGGGGAGGGGTAGCAGTCGAGTCCGGGTTATCGCAGGCCGGCGGACTAATCCGAGTTCCCTTAGTGTCTCGTTGTAATGTCCATAACATTTTATATCTTGCTCTTACAGAAATATAGAAGAGCCTGTCGACAAAGTTTGTTACCCTTGATTTTATTAAATTGTGTTATGGTTGATTTACAGATACATCCTGCCCTGCCTTTACTCTAACTGCACTATAAATCCGTTTTTATTTTCACTTTGCATGGCTTGGTTTTATTGTATTTCACAGAAGTGTTGTTTCTAGAGTAGAGAAAAAGGTTTTAGTTTGCACAATACACTTTCTTAAAGTAGAACAACAAGTTTAAGGAATGTTAATATACTGTGACATGCACAATACCTGTATATGCTTCAAATTACATAATTATAAGACTTTGAAGTCATACATTGGATGGCACATCATCCGGAGACAGTGCTGCTCAATAAGTTACAAGTTCTCTATTATCAATATCCTAATACAGTCAACTCACAGCTACTTAATATTTTAAATCAATATCTGTTTAGCTTTACTGAATTATGTATTGTCTTCACCTAGATGCCTGTGAGACAGAGGCGGAAGGAAGAGAGTCTGCAAGAAAGAGAGGTGAGCTCAGAGCACACAATCTGGATCCAATTGTGGGTCAGTGCGCCTTTTTTCATCCTTTAGGTCCCTTATCACCTTTTCAATAAGGATGGCTCACTGTCGTGTCGTCAGATTCGCACAAAACACTGCGGAACCCTATTGCTAACTTTTGTTTGCAGATAGGAGACAAATATTTGTTAAAC
>CM047509.1:30172383-30199883 GCA_026122265.1 Ammodytes dubius
TACTTTTGAAGTCTCTACTTTCAGTCGTCCCTGTGTCTCCCAGCTAAAAGGGGGGGGGGCTCGCTGCGAGCATATCAAACGCGCCCACACACAAAAACTACTTTGTATTTCTTTCCCTCCTCCTCATGGCCACAGAGATAGATTGCTAATGAGGCTCTTCGGTCTCCACAGCTAAAGATCTGACTTTGGGACTCGTCTGGTCTCGTGTTTCAGCTCACATTGCAGAATAAGAGAGAGAGAGGCTTTATCAGTCTGCTTGGTGTGTCTGTGTGTGTGTGTGTGTGTGTGTGTGTGTGTGTGTGTGTGTGTGTGTGTGTGTGTGTGTGTGTGTGTGTGTGTGTGTGTGTGTGTGTGCAGTTTCTGTAAGTAACTTAAGACTGGCTCAAAGGGATTATTATTTTATTTTGGCGGGGTTTATGGTTTCTATTGGAATATATTTTAAAAAGCAAACGGCTTCAGTGTTGAATTTGATCTTAATTTAATTCAGTTGCCTTTGTTTAGCATATAATTACAGAAATACTCAAATAGCAACAATCGTTATCGTAAACAAACTGAAAATGTACTTTATAAACTTTTTAAAAAAAAGTTTAAGGGTAATTTTTGTGAAGGAATGTTCATTTCTTGTCAAATTTGGGTGCTGTAGTTGTGAGGACACGGAATCTTTCGGCTCCGTGAGAATGGTTACTGATTCGCTCACTGCAGTCAGGTGTGTGTGGCACTGATTGGCTGATTGAGCCCAGGTGTGAGGAGGTGATATCTGCCCTGAGACCCCAGTGCTCTGTGCTGCTCCTTGTCTCGCCCTCTGGGATAGGGAGAGGTTCTCTCGGCTAAATGTTCCTAAGAAAACTGTCGAGTCTTTGTGTGTGTTTTCTGCAAATGTGTTTTGATGCATCTGTAACGAACCACAGTTCTTAAACATGGCAACCCGTTCCAGATTGAAGCCACAGCCACCACTGTAGCTATAACTACAACTCTCTCTTTCGGTCACAAAGTGTATCACGAGTGGGATTCACAGACCTAGAAAAATGATCTAATTATTATGGTGGTCAGTGCCAAATCTATGTGGGTCGCTCAGTTGTGTGAGGGACAGAGCTAAATGGATAGAAGATTACGCTGTCTTAGTCTTAGTCTTTTTTTTTTTTTTCTTTTAACCTTTATTTATACAGGTAAATCTTTTCTAAAGAGATCAGATTTTTTTTTTTCCAAGGAAGATCTTTAGCTACGACCTTCAGTTTAGCCACAGTTTCCCTGCTGGTAACAGTGGGACCCCTTTGTTTACATACCTGTTTACAGAGCCTAGGCTGTGTATTAACATCCCGATTTTGTGTAAGCCCCACAGTACAGACAGGTAACACACACAGTACAGACAGGTAACACACACAGTACAGACAGGTAACACACACAGTACAGACAGGTAACACACACAGTACAGACAGGTAGCGGTAGCCGATCGTTTGGACATATTCACTGAATTTGACAAAGAACTGATTTTGACAACAAGCGTTCTCCAGAATCACTGATTCAACCTTTGAATGGTGAGGTCTCAGTTTAAAAGCTTGATACAGCTCTCTAGCACTAGTTTAAAATCCCAGTTATCTGATAGATGTATTAGAGAAAAAACATACAGCTCCGGAAAAAATTAAGAGACCAGTCTGGATTTTTCTTCAATCTTCATCTCTACATTACTTAATGGAAATGCTCTTTAATGACAATATTTTTTATTGTGAATTTGGTAGAAATGTTGTCAGTGGTTCATATTATAAAACCAAAATGTCCATTCTACTCAAACATATGCCTATAAATAGTAAAACCAGAGACACTGAACATTTGGAGTGGTCTCTTCATTTTTTTCCAGAGCTGTATGTCTGACTATACTTATCATGCTTTTGGCTTTGCATTCCTAAATGCCAATGGGCCTTTTAACTGTATACTCTTATGTTAAGACTGTGTTCACTTGAGCCAGGGGGAATTAATCAAATCAGAATCTTGGTACATGGTAAGGTTTAACAGAGAGCTAAAGGAGCCCAAACAAAAGAGCAGCGTGGGAGAGAGGGAGTGATAAGAGGCTTAGTGTTGGCTCAGTGACAGTGTGGGCTGGGTACGGTGAATTTACCGCCATATGGGACGCAGTAGGAAAGAAAAGGGAGTTGGTGGTGCAGTAGTGCATGGAGTTCTTACTGTACTTTAAGCTGATAATCATCAGTTGTTGGGAATTGTGCCAGAGAACGCTTTTTTCCAAATGCTGCACCATTTCTAGAGGTAATTGGTTGAGTACTACTAGATGAAGTGTACTGAAAGTAGTTACAGTTACAATGTCAGCTCTATGTACAGCTCTGGAAAAAATTAAAGAGACCACTCCAAATGTTCAGTGTCTCTCGTTTTACTATTCATATCCATATGTTTAAGTTGAATGAATATTTTGGTTTTATAGTATAAACTACTGACAACATTTCTACCAAATTCACAATTAGAATATTGTCATTTAGAGCATTTTCAATAAGTAATGTAGAGATGAAGATTGAAGAAAAATCCAGACTGGTCTCTTAAATTTTTCCGTGGCTGTATATATTCAACAAAACATTACAGTAACAGCAGAAGACAACATTTAAGGCCTGTCAGCGTGTATTTGATCTGGGATTAAACGCCGTATTTAGTTTGGGGACTGACTGGTGCACAAAAGAGCTCTTCAGTTTTACCTTATTACATTTTGGAACCGTATATCTCTGGTTTGAGGGGAACAAATTGTACTAACCGGGATTAGAACAAGTATAATTTGCGATCATAACTATGTTTTCATGGTACTGTATGGGGTAGGATCCAATAAGTTTATACTTCTTCCTACTCCTTTTCAGGCATATCTATTCAATATGTTATTTGTTTATTTTTTTGTTTATTTTTATTTGTGAAATCATTTGAACATATTTTTTTATTGTATTTTCATGCTTTTAATTTTTTCTTTTTTTGATATGTCTGAAATAAAACTGAATAAAAAAAAAATTCAAACGGTTTCAGATGTGGTTGACCTATGATCTTTGAGCAGATTTGGAATCAACTTAAATTTTTTTCTATAATTTTTTTTTTTTTTTACTTTACTCAAAAAAACTTGGAAATGGTTTTACAAGTAGCTGGTGCAACCCAGTCCTAGTTCAACACATTCCTGTTACAGAAGGGGGCCATATGTGCTCGGGACGTCTGACTTTAATTTATTTTGATTTATGGCTCTGAGGGCCTGGGGACGTAACCCTGCCCACCCCCTGCAAACCGCCCCCCCAACCCCACCCCACACACACACACACACACACACACACACACACACACACACACACACACACACACATACACGCACACACACACACACCCTAAAGTTTAACCCATAGTTGGAGTTGGGAGTCTGGATCTGATACCTGATGGTTCCAATCCGACACCCAGCCTCCAGCGCAGCAGCAGGGGGTAAAGTTGATAAGATTTCTGGTTCTGGAGAACGCTTGTTGTCAAAATCACTTTTTGTCAAAATTAGTGAATATCTCCTCTCGATTTATACCTGTTTATGGTTTCTTAGAATATATTTGGAGAGGCATGCATGTACTGTGTGTGTGTGCTGGAAAAAAAACTGTGTTAACTGTGGATCTGTAAACAAGCATGTTGCTAGCCTTTGTTTAAACTTTACATATCAATTTACAGAACCTAGGCTGTGTAACTATTAAGACCAGATTTTATTTCAGAGCACACACAGACCGGACAGGCAACGGACCTTGAGGAGATATTCACTGATTTTGACCAAAAGAGATTTTGACAACAAGCATTCTCAAGAATTGCTGACTCCACCTTTTAAGAACTATAATCTTTGGTCAAAAGTTCTGACAAGACAGAGTGTAGCCTTTCCATCTCCAGAGTTGAGACAGTCACCCCCCCCCCCCACACACACACACACACCCACACACACACACACACCCCAGGCTAACCCAGAGACTGTGATTTAGATAAGGGACATGCCTACACACACACACAGCCAGCCCTAAAACTCTAGACTCCGTAGAAAAGAACAAATCAATCCTCTCTTATCTGTAACTTCTGCTGCGGGGCAGATGGGTTGACCACACCCACACACACACACACACACACACACACACACACACACACACACACACACTACACACACGACACCAACCCCTTCAGAATATCTCTAATCAGCGTAACCAGGCTAGAAAACTTCAGCCTTTTAAAAAAGCTACACAGGCTCCTGCGGTGAAAGGCCAGCGATGATTACCATGGAAATCGGGGCAGATTGTGAAGCTCCCATACCAGCCAGTCTGGAGTGTAAATCATTGAGGAACATCGGTATAACACACACACACACACACACACACACACTCTCACACACACACACTAAAAAAAAACCTAATTATTCAGCTATTCTTTTCTTTGCTGTTAATGAACTCCTAGTGGAGACTCCCTCATGTTGTGGTTGTTTAAATACCGCCATCAGTGTTGTTGCCAGACAGTGTGTGTGTGTGTGTGTGTGTGTGTGTGTGTGTGTGTGTGTGTGTGTGTGTGTGTGTGTAGTGTGTCAGGGGAGTCGTGCTGTTTGTATCAGTAGGAGGGCAGTGAGCGAGTGAGTGGCTAGTTTTTATTAATGTAATGTAATGTGCTTTATTTATACAGCCCTTTACAACAGTCCTTTCGGTGTACCAAAGTGCTTTACAAGAGAGAATAAATCAAAACAATTTAAAAAACAAAAATTAAAAATACATCAAAATCAAATAAGATAAAATACGACAAGATAAAATCAAATAAGATAAAATCAAATAAGATAAATAAGAACAAAGTGTGGGGCGCTCCGGTGGTGTAGTGGATAGAGCGCGTACCATATTGGCTCCGGCCTTCGTTGCAGTGGTCACGGGTTCGAATCTGACCTGTGGACCTTTACTGCAGGTCATCCCCCCTCTCTCTCTATCTCTGTCTCCCCATTTCAACTCTGTACTATCTAATAAAGCTTGAAAATGCCAAAAAAATTATTTAAAAAAAAAAAAAAAAAAATAAGAACAAAGTGTCATCACACTACTGTGTATTAAAAGCCAAGGACTTTTACACACAAGGAAGAGAGACGGAAAAAAACTTAACAAACTAGATTAGACATCAACGCCTCTCATTTAGACTCGGAATGAAATGGCGTTGTTTGTGTCATGGCAAATTGGATTACGGACGGTCCAATGTGATTCCAATAAAAAACAATTAGATTTTGAGGGAAACATGAAGAGGCTAGTTGAGAGAGAAGCAGCTATATTTGGTGTCCTCAAATGCTCTAGAGAGAGAAGAAAAAAATATCTTAACACGTTGAGACAAAATGCTTAAATCCTGGAGTTGGTTATAGTCATACATTCAACCTTATAGTCAAAGTGTTCCTAATTGAAGACTTACACCAAAGATTGCAGCACAGAAATTGGTAACATGAAGAGGCTAGTTGAGAGAGAAGCTATATTTGGAGTCCTTAAATGCTCTAGAGAGAGAATACGAAAATATAGTATCAACACGTAAACCGTTGAGACAAAATCCACCAGCCAAAAAACCATTTCCAAGTTTTTGTGAGTAAAGTAAAAAAAAAAAAAATTATAATAATATAAAGTTAATTTAGAATATGTTAAAAGATCATAGGGCAACCACTGGACTTACAACAAAGATTGCACCACAGAAATTGGTTGAGATATATCAGTAGTTCAGAAGACTCACACAGAATACAGTCATGGAATAGCTTGTACAACCCAATCCTGGAGAATCCTAATGAGTCAACAGTACTACAAGGCCCATGTTATGTGCTTCTTTTTTTTCATCATATTTTTTATTTGGGATGGGTATACGATGAACGCACTAAACACAGAATGTGCATATATCCCTTACCTCCACCAACATAAACACATGCAGTACATACATGCATATGTTTCAATTGTTTTTTCTCTCTTCACCTGTTGTTGTGTATTTGATGTTTTTGCATTGAATATTGTTTATGTATTGTTGTTTTTCCTTTGAATTTGTTTTGAACTCGACGTCATTGAAAATGAGGGTCACCCCTCAATTGGTCTCTCGAGGATAAATAAAAGTTAAATGAAATAAATGAAAAATATCTGCATACATGTGTTATGTGCTTCTAAAGTGTCTCAATCTACCTCCTGACCGAACACCATCTCATGAAGTTGAAGTTATATTAGAATATCTTAAGAGAGAAGACTCTGACCTCTGGGTGAACCCTTGTGAAGGATTCTTTCTTTGCAAATTCAGTCCGGGGCTGACGCTGCTACGAGGCGTTTTCTAAGTGACTCACAGACAGTCTCTGATTTGAATTTCAATCTTCACATAGAAGGCAAAGTGTCTGGACAAAACAACTGGCCTGTTTCTTAATTCACAAAAAGGGTTTCTGACAAGTCTATCAACCGACAACAGATGCATGGAATCATTTAGGAGACAAGAAACAGCTGATTTTTTACTTAAATAACTTACATACGTTTACTAAAAAATCTGATTAAGAAGTTTGTGTTTGCAATTATGTTCCTACAAATCTTGGCATTTTATTCCTTTCTTATTGGGTTTCCCTTACGTCAAGTTCATCAAAACTATCCAACACTCCTTTACCAATCTTTAAACTATTTTGGGGTGGGAGGGGGGGGGGGGGCTCTTCACATCTGTCCAATGATTGAACTCGCCCGAGCCCAGAGAGCTATAGCCACAAATATCCCCCGGCCGTCAGACAGACACAGTGCGCGGACACAAAGCTTTGTGGAGCGCAGAGCATAAACCCCACCGTAATCCCTCATGCCCAAACAAGACCAAAGACAGATTTCACAGGCTTGTGCCTCACAATACCCAGACTGGGAGGGAGGGGGGGGGGGGACACGGTTCTTTGTGGGCCCCCCTGATTCTGTCTGGATGTTATGTGGGTGTAAACTTTGTAGCCCAGAGTTCAAGGTCAAAATGGCGGAAAGAATGAAATTGCAATTTTTTTTTTCCATCGTCTTGTGCGTGGGTGCGCGCATGTTAGGATCTCAAACCCTGCGTTCCAATCCCCATACTTCCATACTATTTAGTATGCCAGAAAAAGGTTCAGGATGTCCCAATACATGCACGTCAATTGTAGTATGCTGAAAATACACAAATGCCCCACTAACTCCAATAACATTTTGGAGTATTCGTCTTTATTCTTGACATTTCTCGACATAATGAAAATAAATCTTCCTTATCTGATTTTTTTTTCCGCTCCTGTGGCCCTGAAACTCTTCTGTACTTTAGTATACAGGTGAAACTCGAAAAATTAGAATATCGTGCAAAAGTTCATTTATTTCAGTAATTCAACTTTAAAGGTGAAAATAATATCTTATACAGACTCATTACATGCAAAGTGAGATATGTGAAGCCTTTGTTTGTTATAATTGTGATTATTATGGGTTACAGTTTATAAAAACCCATGGATGCTATCAGTCTGTGGCACTGCTGAGTTGTTATGGAAGCCCAGGTTGCTTTGATAGAGGCCTTCAGCTCCTCTGTATTGTTGGGTCTGGTGTGTATCATCTGCCTCTTGACAGAGTCTTTTTCCCGTGAAAGAGCAATCATCACCTCCACAATGAAGCTTTCACACCGGCCGGGCCAAAGGAATGTCACTGAAGGAACACTGTCAACCATTGAAAAGGACACTGTTGTAGCACATAAGTAATAATGCCTAAAAGTTTGGCTGTACGAGAATTTGGTGAAGGGGACACATTTTTTATTAGTTACATCCAAAAAGTCCTACAGACAGTGTTGCAGACTTCAGGGACAATAGAGTATTTCATATTTTTTCGTTTGATACATTTAAAGGCCTATTTCACCGGTGGGAATATGAAGGTGTATTGAATTCTGAGATCCTATGTAGTATAAATGTGCAAAATAAATTGAAATTGGTTCATCCTAGCCAGAGAAAAGGCAGAAAGAGTGTTTTATGGTCTCACTGTCTAACCCTACATTTCTCTTTCTGTGATGTCACAGAAAGAGAAAGAGAAATTTTGCACATTTATACTACATAGGATCTCAGAATTCAATACACCTTCATATTCCCACCGGTGAAATAGGCCTTTAAATTAAATGTGTTTTTATCTAGTTGCTGCTCTTCTATTTGCCTTGTAAACTGTATATTCTGTATTGTTGCTGTTTTTTTGTTTCTATTTTACTTGTGCATTGCATATTTTCATGTCTCTTTCTTGGCATTCAGTCTGTGGAAAACAAAGGAAGAATTTCATAGTATTACTGAGAACATGTTTCTAATTGTGCATAATATGACAATAAACACTTTGAATCTTGAATCGTTTCATTGTGAATGCTACAAAAAAAAAAGCCAGCATCAGACTACATGTTTAGTTGAAGTTTTTAGTGCTGACTTTTGCTATCCCAAACCTTGTGAAAAGAAATATAAACTTAGAATTATAGATCATACACCAAGCATGACTGAGCAACTTTATGGCCCACGCAAACCCAACAGTCTTCATGGAAAGCATGAAGTGAAAGCGTAACTTGATGCCTGGGATGTCCATAAACGAAAAGTTTCATTTCTAATAAACTCAGTTCTGACGGTGTCCGGGCGAATGTAACCCCTTCATTAGCGTGTGCCAGGTGTGCATAGGGAACCCTTAGTTGATATTAGACAAGAGTGCTTTCATGAATTGGATAGTTAAAGCACAATATGTTTTCAGACCAGCTGCTGTGGGTTAAGCAAGTTAAGTGGTGCGTCCATACAATCAGTCCTACTGTACAAAAGCTAATGTTAATGTTTAAAGACCTACTTCACCGGTGGAAATTTAAAGGTGTATTGAACTCTGAGATCCTATGTTGTATAAATGGGCAAAAAAAAATTAAATCGGTTCATCCTAGTCTGAGAAAGGGCAAAAAGAGTTTATTATGGTGTCACTGTCTAACCCTACATTTTCCCATGTGTGACATCACACTTAGTAAAATGTAGGGTTAGGATTAACAGGACAGCTGGGCCAAGGGAAGACTGAGGGAAGAAAAACCTCATTCTTTATATTATAATAGTGATTTTATGATGAACGGCTGTTCTGTATGGGTGAAGTATTCCTTTAAACAGGGAAGAGCGCCTGTTCGTAACGATGAAAAATAGAATGCAACTGTCTATTCTCAATGCTGTCTCTCTCCTAAATGAACACTGACTCATGAGAACATGAGCTGGGGAGATGTTACGTAAACCTTTTAGTAGCTAAAACCTGAACAACACATGGGATGTATTGTAGGGCGTAACCCCCCCCCCCCCCCCCCCCCCTCTCCCTGCCCCCCCCCCTCCTGTCTCTGGTGTCAAGGCACTGTGCTTTGTGCGGCCAGCCATGCAACCCAACCTCCTCCCTGTGACTTTTGTGCTGTGTAAGGATATCGTATTACGTTCCGATAATATATTGCAATAATAAAACTGCAAAAGGTGCAGGCGCCGATATTGCGTCTCACACCACCTTGAATTGTGGTCGTACAGGATAACTAGAAGCACTTTAGCCTTTAGATGTGGTCAGTGCCAAACACACTAACCACCTTAACAGGGAACACAATCAGGTTGCCTCTCCTCAAAGGACTCCCTTGTGATGCAGTCATTTGTACACACTTAAAGGCCTACTTCACCGGTTGGAATATGAAGGTGTATTGAACTCGGAGATCCTATTTAGTATAAATGTGCAAAAAAAATTGAAATCGGATCATCTTAGCCTGAGAAAAGGCAGAAAGAGTGTTTTATGGTCTCACTGTCTAACCCTACATTTTCCTTCTTGTGACATCACAGTAAGGGTTAGGATTAACAGGACAGCTGGGCCAAGGGAAGACTAAGGGAAGACAGAGGGAAGAAAAACCTCATTCATTATATTATAATAGTTATTTTATAATGATAGAACGCTGGTTCCGTATGGGTGAAGTATTCCTTTAAGAGTAATGGAAGTGGTCCTGAGGAATTCATGAAGAGAGGTTGAGAGAGAGAAGTTTAAATCCTGCTTATTTTACTCACTTCAACACACCGAGACAAGTGCTGAATGAAGTGGAATTCCATGTGAATTGTTTGTTCTAGAAAGTAACAAAAAAATGTCCCGAGTTGTAAGAAAGATGTGGTTGAAAAGTAGATTTTAGATGATGTTCGAACATACTGACAAAGACTTTTAGATTAGTTAGTTAGTTTTAGTAGTTAGTTTTATTTATTTGCCAAACACAAAATTGCACAGGGCAATGCGTAGTGAAATGTTGATGTACCAGTCCGGCTGTAATTCAACTATATAAAGTGCAAGATTATAATAATGATTGGGTGGTCACTGGGTGGTTGGCTAAGTGACATTGTCTGGCTGCTTTAACTAATTATGTGTATGTTCTGTAAAAGGTATTTATTTTCAATTTTATTTTTAATTATTTTTATGACACAGGGATTGTTAGCGTTGGATGGGGTTTATAAAAATATAAAAATGTAAATTGTTAACTCTTGTTTCATTGTACATTGTCGCAAAAAGAAATGTAACTAATGTGAAATATTGCAACATGTGTGACAGCGTACATCTTGTCTAACAAGCAATAAAAATACACGTAAAAAAAAAAAAAAAGGTATACGTTAGTTTTTGGTAGGATATAAGGTTTATCAGTGTAGCACTAAATCATCCAACCTGAAATCACTATTATAAAATACCTTGAAACAATGAAAGCACCACCACAGGAATAATTATATTTTAAGTGATGTTTAAGTATTGAGTATTCAGGTGATAAGACGTATGCTATGCTATGTTTTAGCTTTGTGTTCATTTTGCGACCGCTCACTCACTCTCTGTCTCCATGGATCCTTCATAATGAAACCTTTTCTTCTCTGCAGCAAAGAAAACAGGAGTGCACTTCTCAATCTTCAGCTCCTCAACCCCCCCCCCCCCCTCCCCCTCCCACTCCCCTCCCACCACACACACACACACACACACCACACCCATCTCCCCTTGCAGGTGGCCCCGTTGGAGGCTGCAGGGCTACGGGAGGAATTCTCATGTAAATAGGCCACTTGCTCTCAATAGACCAGGGGAAGAAGAAAATGAATCGCGTCATGAATGATAACCTTGCATAATAATAAGCAGGCTAGGAGGAGTATATGCATATAGTGAAGAGTGTTCCCTTTTTAAGAATCTACACAATGGAATACATCTAAAAACACAGCAGGGTATAAAAGATAATCCTCTGTTGGTGGATTTCATGGGAAAGTTTTGCAGTTCGAACAAAAACATAAATGTGCCATACAAAAAAAACTCTATTAGCATACTACATGTTATTCATTTATCGTTTATCTTAAAGGAATACTTCACCGAAACGGAACCGGCGTTCTATCTTTATAAAATCGCTATTATAATATGATGAATGAGGTTTTTCTTCCCTCAGTCTTCCCTCAGTCTTCCCTTGGCCCAGCTGTCCTGTTAACCCTAACCCTACATTTTACCATGTGTGATGTCACGCATGGGAAAATGTAGGGTTAGACAGTGAGACCATAAAACACTCTGTCCGCCTTTTCTCAGGCTAGGATGAACTTAAAATGTTTGCACATTTATAGGATAGTAAATAGGATCTCAGAGTTGAATACTACTTCATATTGCCACCGGTGAAGTAGGTCTTTAAGCAGCATATCCTTGTCATCAACAAAGTGTTCTGAATTTGCTCAAGATTGTAACTTGCATGGCAACAGTGGCTAAGGTTTAATAGTTTTGTAGTTTTAACAACTAGGTGAAACATATTATTAGAATACCATGGAAAATTAATGGAATTGAGGCAAAAATTCATGCAAAAGGGGCCCAAACCAAGTACTGAGTACATATGGATGATTATACTTTATAGAGGGTCGACATTTCTGTATCTAAAATCCCTTTTTTATTGATTTCATGTAAAAAAAAAAGTGATATTTTCATAAGCTGTAAGCCATAACAATCAAACTTATAACGAATAAAGGCTTTAAATATCTCACTTTGCATGTAAAATGAGCCTATATAATATATTAGTTTCACATTTTAAGTTGAATAACTGAAATAAATGAACTTTTGCACGATATTCAAATTTTTCAAGTTTCACCTGTCATCTGCCATATCAAACTGACAAAACAAACAAGTTAAGTTAGGAATACTTAGGACAGGTTAGTACAACATGAATCTACAGTATGTTCTTCACAGTATGCGTGAGACTCTGTGACAACTTGTGTTCCCATGGTGAGCTATTGGGTGGGTGTGTCTGAGCTAAAGGATTATCATTAAAAGAAAAAACTTTGACATGGATTTACAGGGCGGCTCCTCCCAGCTTTGAGCTCTATCATATGTGTTAGGAAAAACATATCACACATGCCCTGAGTTCCAATCCCCACACTTCCCTACTATTTTAGTATGCCAGAAAAAGATTTAGGATGTCCCAATACAGGCACGTCAATTGTACTATGCTGAAAATACATAAATGCCCCACTAACTCCACTACTCGCATTTTGGAGTATTTGTCTTTATTCTTGACATTTCTCGACATAATGAAAAAAAAAATCTTCCTTATCTAATTTTTTTCTTTCTCTCCTGTGGCCCTAAAACTCTCTACTCTATACTTTAGTATGTAGTGTACTAAAAAGAATGAGTATGTGATTTGGAATGCAGGGATGTTGTCAGCAAGCAAAAAAAAACAGGAGTACATTATGTTCAGCCGCATGCCGCCCAACCTAAATAACTGGCAAACTGGATCATGCCTTAGGGCGTCTTTCAAAAGCAGCTGAGATGGCTCCAGCAGGGTATAAAAGCAATAATGGCTGGGCATTCTTTACATGGATGAGCTGCTCCCAACAAGACACGCTCACCAAGCAGTGTACTTTCATTTCTTGGTAGTAAGAGGGTTTTTTTTTCTTGCCAAGCATGGGTCAATGGATGCCCCCTGGACAAGAGATTTAGCCCCCCCCCTCCCCCTCACACACACACACACACACACACACACACACACACACACACCACACACACACACACATACCCTCTCCTAATCCACCTTTCACTTTGAAGACTTTGCAAGAGCAGGAACGGATAAAGGGCTAGAGATTTTTTTTTTTTTTTAAAGATGTAGCCCTTTCTCCATGCCACAAAAGTGATTATATACTATTTATGATTAAGTTAAGTGATTATGGATGTTGTAGTATTTCCGTGTGGTTTTAGAGGTATTACAAAGTCAGCAGAAATGGAGTACACGAGTACACGACAGGTAATAAGATTTTTTTTGATTTACAGCGCCAATAACTAACAGCGGCGGTATCCTGGTGAGTGACTCAGCAGATCAAAAGGAATGGCCTCAAGCACGTACAAGGACACACACACACAGTCACACACACACACACACACAGGCACACACACACACACACACACACACACACACACACACACACACACACACACACACACACACACACACACACAGAGAAAGCTTTTATAGTTTTTAAGAGACAAGGAAGTAGTGCCAGGAACAGTGTGAATGTACCTTTGCCCTCTTAAGTTTCCTTCCTTGGAAAACAAGAGGCACCTGGGTTTTCGCAACACACAAAAACATCAGCTCAGAGTCATCAACTTTTTAACAAAAATGGGGCATTTCGCGGGAAACCTGCCAACCAACACTGTAGGTTGAAATTCAGCCAGGAACCTTGTGTATCACTCACTTTTTAATCCTCTTTCCATTAATCAGGTTAGCTTGTCCTTCTGATAGTTGTGTGCGATACCAGTCTTCCTTATGGAAGCTCTGGTACAAATCTCTGTTGTGATGTCTCTTTTTTTTTAATATATTCTTGTGTTTATGTCTATATTTATTGTGTGTGTTGTATATGGACCATGAGTCTGCCAATAAAGATGATGATGATGATGATAAAGACTTAAAAGAAGAGATTATTATTTGTGTGTTGGATATTGTTGTTGGAAATTGTGTGCTGCTTGATTGTGTAATGTGTGCGAGTGTGATGCGTGTGTTGTTGATTATACAGTGTGTGTGCGCTGCTTATGTTTGTTGACTGTGTCTTGTGTTTTTTAAGCTACTTTAATGTTCCCCCTTTAAATTGCCCCATGGGGACGAATAAACTGATTTGAATTGAATTTAAAGTGACAAAAATATTTCAATCTATCAGCTAATGTTCCATTGATTTGAATTGCACTGTGCTGTAGCCCTAAGACTTTAAGGTGCAGTGTGTAATATGACATCATCAAGAAAGTTCTACAAAGTTCTAGAATGCAACTAGGCCTTGGTCCAAAATATGCAGAAATATGGACATATAAGAGACCCTTTCTAAGGGGGAAAAAAATAATTCAAAACATTTTTTTCAGCTAGTATGCACTAAATTAAATGTACTTATGGATATTATAATTACTTTCTACAAAATCTGCTAGGAAATAAAACCCAACATTCTACACACTGCAGGTTTAAGGGCTACAGTCATTCAAATGCAGTGCTGAGAATGAGATTTTTTTCTCTTCTATTTTTAAAAGCCATAACCCCCCCCCCTGAGATACAGCACCCAAACCCCACATCAATGTCATAATTATCACATTGAACTGGAACAGATATTTATATGGCGAGGACTGGAGCAGTGAAAATTACCAATCTGCATCAGAGAGTTATTTTAGAAAAGCCAGCTACAGCAGTGGGCCAGCCTGTCGAGCTTATGCATTCACTAATTGTTTCAAAGGAATGGGAGAAGCAAATGGTGTTAATACAGCTGGGCTACATATCCTCCCAGCCCAGTCCAAAAATACCCAGTCACCTCCCCCCCCCCCCCATTCATGGCTTCCCACCCACCCTGTCCTGCCCCAGCTTGTTGGACAGGGTCTGGCTTGCCGACTGCCCCGACAACCTTTTCAAAATCAGGCCTGTCTGTGCTGCTGACATGCATCAGTGCACCTTTTAACCCTTTTACAAGGCAGCTCCCAATAGTAGAGAGACCTTTTAAGCTTTTACACTGTGCGGAGATTTGGAGTGGAGTTTGTGTGTGTTTGTATTAGGTTTAATGGTGTGAATGAAAAGTGCACCATTAAAAAAAGGTAGGTGGAGTCAGTGATTCTGGAGAACGCTTGTTGTCGAAATCAGTGAATATCTCCTCGTGATCCGCTACCTGTCCATACTGTGTGCGTGCTGGGAAAAATATATCATCAGCATTAATTCAAAGCTTAGGCTCCGTAAACTGGTATGTTGTTAGTATAGCTACAGTAGACCCCTTTGTTTACATGCCAGTTTACAGAGCCTAAGCTGTGTATTAACACCAACACACAATCACAGACGGTTAACGGATTGTGAGGAGATATTCACTGATTTTGACAACAAGTGTTCTCAAGAATCACTGCCTCCACCTCCAAGCTTTTTCAGGGTGGGGATATGTATAATTTTTTAAATTTTCATAGGTTTTTCTGAATGGAAATACACCATTATATTGACATGATTTTTACCTATGAGTAAATTCTGAGTTCATGCCACGACTTACTACAATTACTACAACTCTGTTTAATGAGTAACAAGACATATGATAAGGCATGCCAAAGACTTCAGTGCACTGCAGCAGACATTACTGCACTTTGTACCTGCCTGCACGCTATCATTTAAATGGGCCGTCAGAGTTTGGGTGTGTGTTCCTGTGTCAACACAATCATCACGCTTGTTGCTCTAAATGCATCCAAGGACGTAGTTTTTAACGAGTGATAATTACATGGTTAGGTTGACTCAGCATTGTTTTTTAAAAAGCCCCTTGCGTCACCATTCACAGACATGTCACAGAAAAACAAGTCCGGTAACGATGTCAGCCATCTAGCAGATCTACTGGGGGAAACTCGTGGTTAAGCTTAAGTGCCTTGTTACACAGTACACACAGTACACACAACACACACACACACACACACACACACACGAGGGGAAGATTGACAGTTGTTTTGACATACTCTGCCTCAGTCTCCACGGATTCAGACACGTTTCTTAAGAAGGTGGGGTCAGCGATTCTGGAGAAAGCCTGTTGTGAATATCTCCTCACAATCCTACAGTGTGTGCGCTGAACAAATTCCAGTGTTAATACACAGCCTAGGCTCTGTAAAAGGCCATGTTTCTTCTAGCTAAGGTAGGCCCCCATTTGCATACCAGTTTAAAAGAACCTAGGCGGTATATTAATAGAAAAAAAAATTTCAGCGCAAATCTTGAGGAGATATTCACTGATTTTGACAAAGTGATTTTGACTACAAGTGTTCAACCGAATCGCAGACTCCACCTTTAAAGCTCAAGCCTGCTATCATCACCCAAATGAATTGTAGGTTAGCAATTGAACCTCGAGCATACCTGCGTTTTAAATACACAGGCCCCGTCTTGAATAGCAAACAGGACATAATAATACCCTTTAATACCAAAGGCAACATTGCTCTAAATAAGTTTTTTTTATTTATCAAAACATAATGCATTAGCAGTCTAATGACAATGTGGCCAATGTAGACCCACTACAGTAGCATCAGTTGTACTTTGCCCAACAGAACACAATATGCTAAACTTCATATGAAGTGAAATTCTAAAGTGCTTTGAAAAAAAAATGGGATATAAGCCAGCAAACAAATCAGGAAAAATAATACGATAACTCTTGATAATACTTTTATCTTTAACAAAGAAAGTCCAGTGTAAAAAAAAAAAATAACGAAAATAATAACATATACAAAACAATTAAATAAAACTGATTTATATTTATTTCATTGCCCCTCTGGTGTAACAATGTCCATTCACCAAATGAATCCTTCAACTATACTCAAAGCCTTTTTTCTTAAATTATTTTTTGGTAATAATAATTTCTTGGAACATGCCATTAGCCATTCAGTGAAACATACAGCATCTTTAAACTTCTATCACCCTTCCACACCCCCAGACCATCAGTGCTTTTTAAAAAATCCATATAAACTCTGTTATAAACATATCCACCACACGTGTCTTAAAACTTTCTCATCTTCATACTGTTTTCCTTTTTATATGACGTCACTTCCTGAAGAACAGCATAATCACAAGGACCAAGAGCGGGGGAATCTTTAAAAAAAATCTCAAAAAATCTTCGGACTGATAAAACTCAGAACGATTTAATGCGGAACCTGGATGGTGGCTGTTCCGTCCGTATATCCATCCAGGGGGGAAAAAAATATCCTTTGTTTCCTTCACATTTAAAACAACAAACAAGTCTTTTACAAATGACAAAAAAAAAGATTATCTCTTTCTTCTTTGAGACTGCTGCCTTTGGACCTTTCTCCGTTTGAGCACCATATCGTGAAGTCTCTCCATGCCTTCTCTGAGCCCATCTCCTATGATGGCACACGCTGGCTGGAGGTGCCAGGGAGTCCCAGGCCCCAGTTCTTTCAACGCCAGCAATTTCTCGATTTCGGCCAGTCCCAAGGAGTGCCTCAAGTCCTGTTTGTTGGCCACCACGAGCAAAGGCACCCCGGCATTTTCGTAAGTCTTGGCGATTTTGTGGAGCTCCGTTTTAGCCTCTTCCATGCGCTCGGCATCCACGGAGTCCACCACGAATATGATGGCGTCCGTGCATCGAGTGTAGGACTTCCACAGGGGGCGTAGCTTCTCCTGACCGCCCACGTCCCAGAAGTGAAAGGTCCCGGAGCGATGGCCGCCCAGGGACAGCTTAACCTTCTCCGCGTTGAAACCTTTGGTCGGCACCGTGTTGACAAACTCGTTGAACTGCAGCCGGTAGAGAACGGTGGTCTTGCCGGCCGAGTCCAGCCCGAGAATGGCGATGTGAAAAGACTGGAAGAACGGGATGTTGGAGAGGAAGCTGCTAGGTTGCTCTGATAATCCGTTCCCCATCTTTCCTCATGGGGGGAAGGATTTGGGCAGATTTTATATTCCAATTGTCCAGCGATTATAATCCTTTAGAGCTCACGGTAATATTCCACAATGACTGCAGCAATTACCTGAAAGCATAATGTGTGTTATTATTATATTGAGGGTGAAAGACAAGCTTACAGAAGCATTTACAGCAAGGCTAGGCTACGTCACTTTGACCGAACCGTCACTGTGGCCACAAGTGGTAATTTGTTAGCCTCATAGCATAATTGCCTAAATCATATTTACTCTACATCTACTCTATTCTACATCTACTCTACCCTACTCTATAACCCTTAAAATATGACTTGGGCAATTATGCTATTAGGCAAACGAAAAGTAGATGTAGAGTAGAGTAGATGTAGAATAGAGTAGATGTAGAGTAGAGTAAATATGATTTAGGCAATTATGCTATGAGGTGAATATGAACGAATTAAAGGATGAAAACAAATTTAATTTCCAAAGACTGTTGCTTTAAATAAATGATCATTAGGTGATCTTGAGGAGCTTAAACATAGTTAAACAGTAGCACGAGTAGAGTTGAGTCATATAGTCAACAAACTGTGTTACACAACGTCTAGTTTGAGCACATAAAGTTTACCAACACAAGCTACCAGTCATACCAGACCAAATAGGGAAGTAGCAGCAAAACCCAAATTGTATGTGTATCTGATCAAGGGTATTTTATAGTGTTTGAGAATTTCCAACTTTTGATTTGCTAGATAAATATGTTGTGCCCGTTTAAGCACATCAATATAGTTTACAATAACAATAGATACAATCACTATGTTCAATGTGATACGTATCTCTTATCACATTCTCTGCCATATCAAGTAGTGAGCAACGAAAAAACATCCATAATTACATCAGTTTGTTCGTACTGAAAATGTAACATTTGCTTGTTTTTTCTCTAGTAAACCTACTATTAGAACATTTTCATGTGAAACTATTTTTTCTTAATAATTATTTATTTGGATGATGAGCAACCAGATGAGAGGTACTCATTTTATTATTAGACTCAAAGTCCACAGAAGTGCATTACTCACTATATTGTACTATCCTTTACCTCTATATCTAGACTGATATCAGAGTCATTACATTGCCATATTAACTAACCACCTGTAACAGAGTAGTAGCATTATCCAAATATGGACAGAACATTACTTTGTATGTGCAGTCAGTCACACAATAAAGCATTTACAGCGACATTTAACATAGACGTCCAAGATAATGTGCTGAGTTTAATGTATGCATCTCATCACTGCAACATTCCTATAGAGGCCTGTGTGTTAATGTTGTTGTATTGTATTGTTATGTTAGTGTTGTATAAGACTAAATGTGTTTAAATAAAGCTTGGGTTGAAACGACCCAGTATTGTGTCTGGCTATGAGACTGCACTAAATGTACTGTCACGTATGACCAAGGGCTATTCACATCACACGGCAGGTGAACAAATGCATGTCTACGTGCAGTCCAAGCTTTCTTACCTACCAGTCTGAGGCATATGTAGAGAAACCATTCATTGTGATCCTCCCTGCACATAAACGCGGTCCTTTCTGGCGTCCACATACAAGGCGTTGAATTAAACTGACGATATTTTTCCACCTGTGTTTGTATCAGTGAAAATACGACGGTGAAATCCTTCCCTAGAACAAACAGACAACCCTCCCTGTCTGTCCTCGCTGTCCCAGTGCGGCTCTACCGCTGATAGCTCTGCTGTCAGTGTGCAGACAACGCCCACTCGAACACTGCAGGACAAACGCGATTGGCTCATGGACTTCGTTCGATGTGTGCGGATTGGCTGATAGCGGCTGTCAATCACGCGTCAGCCCGGGAACCGAGATCACCTGTTGCTCCCCCGTCTGTCTGTCACTACGTTTGTACTTTTTAAATATCACTAGTTTAACGTTATTGAGCCGTAAACACATTGTAGGCGATGTGACGTCGGGGTTGTTCATTAAACAGACGACTGGAGAGGTAACGAACGTACATTTCATTTAAAAAATGTAAATGAATATGTTGTAAACTTATTTTTGGAGTCGAACACACGAATGTTGCGGTCCACGAAGTTGTGGATAGGCGAGTTGACAGGAAAAATTGCTCAAAATACCTTTTAAATGTATTTCCAAATCAAATTCAAACGACTTAATCTACTTTACAATGTGAGGTGTGTTTCTCTCTCTCGATAAATGGACATTCAGAGCGTGTAAACAAACCGGGATGCGTCGATAAGCTAGCTCGCGAGTGGCAGTTTATTAACGTTAGTAACAGTTAAAATCAAAATTCAAACTTACCGTTGGTTCAGCTCGGCGTAGTTTGCATGGTTTTCCCTTTTTTCTGTACTCCAGTGTGTGTGTGTGTGTGTGGGGGGGGGGGGGGTGAGAAAGAGAGTGAGGGTGTGTGTGTGTGTATGTGGGGTGAGAGATAGAGAGAGCGTGTGTGTGTGTGGAGAGAGAGAGAGAGAGAGAGAGAGAGAGAGCGAGAGAGGGGGGACTCTGCTGTAAGACACGCCCCATTCTTCCGCGTGTTTTTGTTTGAAATGATTGGTCAGAAAGGGGCAGGAAAAGCTGCACCACGTCATGCGTGAAGGATAACAACAAACTGGCCTTTCATGCTTTTCTACTCACACTGGCTTACAAAAGCTGTCTCTGTTGATGAATGATTAGGTTTGATTGGTTTATCTTCACAGAGAGAGATGAAGAAATATTAGATCAGTGGTAAAAGAAGATTATTTAGGCTAGGTTCACTTCAGCAAAAAACACCAATAAAGTGACTATAGCCTAGCCTACTTTACATTTATAATATGAGTAGCCTACAAAAGTATCATCACAACAAGTAATTGGGCTAATAACAGTTCAATGTCCTCTGTGAGATAACCAATATAAATAACAACATAGGCCTACTTTACATTTATAATATAGCCTACGTAACCTACAAAAGTATCATTACAAAAAGTACTTTGGCTAAAAGATAGTTAAGCTAAATGTCCTCTGTGAGTGATATAATGACATTATTGTGAATAGGCTACTGTTGCATCAATGTGTTACCACCAGCATATTAACGTTGTTTCCTATAGCTGCTCAAATTGGATTATTTTGAAACTTTTATTTTAGTGGTTTTATGGTTTTATACATATGGACCAAAAAAACAGAATAAGTAAACGCATACAATACATACACAACACCCAAAAACCCGGATGTTTACTACACCCGGCCAAGATGTTTAGTGTTGAAACTGCATCCTATTTGGGGCGATTCTGACCCACAATCCAGTGCGAACCTGAAGTGACGTTACATCGACGAAGCCTCCATATGAAAACAAACAGGGATGCGACGGATATAAAAGCAAGAGGCAAGATCAAGGCGCGATGTAATGATGAAATAAGAGACTAAAGTATGTCCCAATAGCATGCCTACTGCATCCTAACTAGATTATTTTTATCGTCGGATGTAGTATGTAGAATAGAAAAAAGAAAGAGTATGCGATTCGGAACGCAGGTTCAGTGTTGTATTACTTTCATGACATTGTTCAGTATTGCAAAGGATTGTGGGGGATCAAATTTAAACAAACACATGGCAGCCGTAAGTGTCATGTGGTTCAATGCACTGACTGATATTCTTTTTATTTTATTTTTAGTGTGCGAGTTATGCATAGTCACAGATGACTCCATTGAACACATGTGTGTGTGTTGCAGGTATTTCAGACATGCTCGGGACATGTGCCGGCTTGGCATGTTTATAATTCTTCAATGGACAGCTGTTGGTGAACCAGTGGGATTCGGGTGGAGGGGGCAGGACATTCATGACAACCACAGTCACTGCATGCCTACTGCCATGATTGAGCTATACGACTTTCTCTGATCTCAGTGTTCAGATATTCTTAAAGTAAAACTACCAATACAACAACTAGTCCTGTTTTTAAATCTAATCTTGCTTTAGGAAATGTATAAAGGTATCTACAAAATATATGCCTAAAATTATACATTTATCTATCTGTCTATCTATCTGTCTATCTATCTATCTATCTATCTATCTATCTATCTATCTCTATCTATCTATCTATCTATCTATCTATCTATCTATCTATCTATCTATCTATCTATCTGTCTATCTGTCTGTCTATCTATCTATCTATCTATCTATCTATCTATCTATCTATCTATCTATCTATCTATCTATCTATCTATCTATCTATCTATCTATCTATCTATCTATCTATCTATCTATCTATCTATCTATCTATCTATCTATCTATCTATCTATCTATCTATCTATCTATCTATCTATCTGTCTATCTGTCCGTCCGTCCGTCCCGCCGTCCGTTTATTCATCGCAATATTGGAAATCTTTACAAAAAGTCCTTGAAAGTCATGATCTGTTTTTCCATGATTTCGAGAGCTTCTCCTCCACACGGTCCAGAAATGCGCTGTACGCTCCTCTCCTTCGCCTGTGTCTCTGAAAAACAGACGTTCAATATTAGTATATTAAAAAAGGTGTAACTCTAAGCTTTCTAAACTGTGGTAATTTAAGTAGATAGATCTTTTAAAACTATATTGAAATGCAGTTATTGAGGAGAATGTAGTTAATTACTTTCTACTACTTCATTTAATGTCACCCTTTCAGAATAATCACAGTAAATGATGTGCTTTAAAGTTATCACACTTACAGCTCACAATCTGCATAATAATAACAACTATGAATAGTGTAGCTATCCTGTGCGTTTTGAGTCTGTGAGAAACCAGGGAAAAGCGCTATATACTGTAAGTGGAGTACATATACCATTTACCATGATTTTAATATGAGCCCCAGACTAAATCCAAGTAGTTCTTTATGTAGATATGTATTATATGTATGTCTCTTTATGTACACTATGTATGTAGCCACTGACAGTGTAGGAGGCTGATTTTGGAGGCCAGAGCGTTTGAGGGAGTATGAGCCTCGCATCCCATGTGGGCTCTGCAGGTTTATAGGTGTCCATCTTTGTCCTGGTGTCCCTCAAACTTAACTCTGACTGGGATCTAGTGGTCCGAACTGGAAAAGAAAATATATTTATTATTAGTTCAGTAATTTGTGCCGACAATAATTCATTTGAATGAATCGGACAAAAAAATTGAAACATTCAGAATATCAAAGTTTAACACAATGTTTAATCTAAAGCAAAAATGTATTTACTGACGTCTATGTGCTTTAGTTTTAAATATAAATAATAATATATATAATATATTATAATATAGTTATTACATTTAGTAGTGTGTGCTTACAATGATAGACTACATTTTAAAATAAACAGGCAAACACAATGAAAACATTCAAAATAATTATATATATTTTTTTTTAAGTGTAATCTAAAAGAAATGTCAAAATGTAAAGTTTAATCAATTTACTGATGTCCATGTGCTTTAGTTTTAAATATAAAATTTTATATTTATTACATTTAGTAATGTGTGCTTACAATGATAGACTACATTTTAAAGAAATAATGTAATCTAAAAGAAATGCCAACATGTAAAGTTTAATCAACTTACTGATGTCCATGTGCTGTAGTTTCAGTTGCAGGTTACCAGGATCTCTGTCATACGTTGTGACTATATCTGGAAGGTCCTCATCAAGCTGAAAATATGACAGATGAAAAACAGAAGGTAAAACATCAACCCTGCGTTCCAAATCACATACTTCCCTACTATTTAGTATGCCAGAAAAAGATTTAGGATGTCCCAAATACATGCACGTCAATTGTAGTATGCTGAAAATACACAAATGCCTCACTAAACTCCAATAGCATTTTGGAGTATTCGTCTTTATTCTTGACATTGCTCGACATAATGAAAAAAAAAACTTCCTTATCTGATTTTTTTTTTCTCTCTCCTGTGGCCTTAAAACTCTTCTGTACTTTAGTATGTAGTGTAGTAAAAAGAAAGAGTACTTTAGTATGTAGTGTAGTAAAACGAAAGAGTATGTGATTTGGAACGCAGGGCAAATGTTTTAGTGTTGTGTTTATCGCCATCTTGTGGTCAAATCCAACATTACACACTGGAAGACGTTTTTAGTCCCTGCATTGCTTACTGCACATAACGTGTTTTTTGAACGAATACTGATGCATTAATGTGTATGTGACTTGTACTACTGTCAATTCTTTAAAATCATCTTATATTCAATTATATTTAACATTATTTCAGACAACAAAAACATAGTGTGGCTTTACTGTGAGAACTTAGAATCTCTGAAATCCATGGTATATCGATTGGAAGATTATAAAACATTATATTCTTAAATGTATCTTGATAGCATGTCAGGCAAATGTAGTGGAGTAAAAAGTTCATGTCTTTCCTAAATTCAGTTGTTAATCGCCTTTTTGTGTATAATATAAGATACACATAATTACTGTTTGTGGTAGTAATCAAGTAATCAGACTGTAAAAGTACTCAACTACTAGGTATACTACATTCAAAAAATCCTGCATTCAAAATCTTATTTGAGAAAAAGTATTATTAGACGAATGGTCCCTGCATTGTTTTACTGTACATCATGTTTTCCGACCAATATTAATGCTGCATTAATGTGTATGTGACTTTAACTGCTTACTATGTAACTACTTGATGTAGTACGTTTGGCTATTATAGTAATCTACAGCAATGCAGAATTTTCTATATAATCATTATATATTCAATTCAATTTCAGACACAGTTCCATATCAGTGTAAATATATATAAATCAGAACACCAAAAACATTTATATATACAAACCTATACACATAGAAAGACAATTGCACGCTGTCACTTACTGCTCTGAAGTTGTGTGGTTTGGGTTCTTGTACGGCCCAGATACAAATATTCTACAGCATTATTTCTGACAACAAAAACATATAGTGTGGCTTTACTGTGAGAACTCAGAATCTATGAGCTCCTTGGTTTTTCCACTGGAAGAGTATGAAAACATTATATTCTTAAATGTATCTTAGTAGCTGTCCGACAAATTTAGTGGAGTAAAAAAATTAAAAAAAATTCCATTGAGATGTCATTAAATGTAAGTATAAAGTCTCATATGTACATGGAACTACATGAAATGAAAGTAAATGTACTCTTCTATTTGTTGAATCAAGTTGTTAATCACAATTTTGTCTATAACAGACACATGACAATTGTTTGTGGTCACTTACTGGTCTGAAGTTGTGTGGTTTGGGGTTCTTATACGGCCCAGTTACCGAAAGAGTATGCGATTCCGAACGCAACCCACATGTTTTTGAATGAATACTGCTGCATTAATGTGTATGTGACTTGTACTACTGTCAAATTAGGCAGTTTAATCTAGAGCAATGCAAAATATTCTTTAAAATAATTTTATATTCAATTCTATTTAACATTATTTCAGAGAACAAAAACATATAGTGCGGCTGTACTGTGAGAACTTAGAATCTCTGAAATCCATGGTATATCAATTGGAAGATTATAAAACATTATATTCTTAAATGTATCTTGATAGCTGTCTGACAAATTTAGTGGAATAAAAATGTCATGTCTTACCTAAATTCAGTTGTTACATATATATACAAACCTATACACATAGAAAGACAATTTTTCGCGGTCACTTACTGGTCTGAAGTTGTGTGGTTTGGGGTTCTTGTACGGCCCGGTTACCGGATACTTCCCATCCTTGACAAACATCAACTCAGACTCCAGCGCGTCGGGAGGCTTGTAGGATGTGAGGAACTTTGGACCATCTTCCTTCTGGCTCGTCCCATGTAAAACCTTCGGTAAAAATAACTCTCTGACTCTCTTCTTTGTTTCACTACGCTGAGGTGGAACTATATATGAATGTGTCTGTCTTTCTTTCTGTTGTGGTACCGACAAAGATCTGTAGAGTTTGAGAGAGAAATCCGGTGGCTTGAAGCTCCTAATGTCACTGTTTTTCTCAGTTTCAGGGAGCGTGAACAATTTGCTTCTTGCCAAATCGAGACGCTGTCTTGCAGAGAACTGGATTTTTTCTTCGAAGGAGATAGAGGACAGTGGAGGCAACAAACTATATGGAGCCATTTGACAAGTCTAAGGTATACAGCTCCGGGAAAAAAAATTAAGAGACCAGTCTGGATTTTTCTTCAATCTTCATCTCTACATAACTTATTGAAAAATGCTCTTAATGACAAAAAAATGTATTGGAATTTGGTAGAAAATGTTGTCAGTAGTTTATATTGTAAAAACAAAATGTTCATTCTACTCAAACATATGCCTATAAATAGTAAAATGAGAGACACTGAACATTTGGAGTGGTCTCTTTGTTTTTGTTTTCCAGAGCTGTATTTGCTTACCCTTGAATTTCTTGGAGATATCTCTTGGCCTGTCACTTCTCGAGACCTGTTTTGCAGTGTGTTCTTATGTCAGGAACACAGTGGAGAAAGTAGCAGACAGTATAGGACCAAGAGTTGATTTCAGACACACAACAAATAAAAAGTGCTGCTAGGTAACGAGCGTCTTTTAGTCTTCTTAACACAAAGAATGAAGTAGGCTGAGCTCAGCAGGACAGTCAACAATAAAAGACAACGATAACTTAGCAACAGAAAAGCAAACAAAACAATGTTGGAGCCCTACATACTGTAAGACAAGTGTTGCCATCGGTGTGTGTGTGTGTGTGTGTGTGTGAATGGGTGAATGTGGTAAGAAATGTAAAGCGCTTTGGGGCTGAGAAAATTGGCAAAAAAAAAAGCGCTATACAGTGCTGCTTGAAAGTATGTCAACTACAGTATATGTTGGATATTAAAAAGACCCATATTTTTCCTATGAAAATAGATGGATAAAAGTGTAAAGCATCCGTAGCTGTACTTTATTACAGTACGTGTGTGCATGTAGATAGTTATTTTCCACCAAAGTAAGTCTTTATAATTTCAAGTCAAAAAAGTCAAAGTGTGTTATTGTCAGTTCTGATATATTCAAGACTTCCATCAGAATCAAAATGGCGTTTTATATCTGACCCACAGTGCAATAGGAACGTTAAAAAAATATAGTATAATAACATAAACATAAACAATATTTACATAAGATAAATTCTAAATACTTACTAGTGCAATACATTTTTTTTGTACAATATAAAACAGTATGTATAAAATAGAATAGAAAGTAAAAAGTAGGGGCGCTCCGGTGGCGTAGTGGATAGAGCGCGTACCATATCGGCTCCGGCCTTCGTTGCAGTGGTCGTGTGTTCGAGACCGACCCGTGGACCTTTACTGCAGGTCATCCCCCCCCCTCTCTCTCTCTCTCTCTCTCTCTCTCTCTCTCTCTCTCTCTCTCTCTCTCCCCATTTCAACTCTGTACTGTCTAATAAAGCTTGAAAATGCAAAAAAAAAATCTATAAAAAAAAGAAAGTAGAGAAGTTTCCTCACTATGAACAGAAATTATTGTGAAATAAATTGTAATGTCGGGATATCTCCACCAGATGGCAGCATATCACTCAGTTGAGCTCAAACATTGATGGTAAGACGTCTTACTGTAATTATTTTAACAGAAGCAGACAGTTCACTTCCTTTAGTAATTTACCATTTTCTATACTTTAATTGTAAAGTCTAGACTTTGGCAGTATAAAAAATAAAAATCAGAGCTGCACAAGATATCACTTACACTGAAATGAATGAATTTTGGTGGTTGAACACAT
>CM047509.1:30204883-30232383 GCA_026122265.1 Ammodytes dubius
TGTCAAAAATAAAGACGAATACTACAACATTAAATTGGAGTTAGTGAGGCAGTGGGTATTTTTGACATACTGCAATTGACATGCATGCATTGATTGATACATCCTAAATATTTTTTCTGGCATACTAAATAGTAGGGAAGTATGGGTATTGGAACACAGGGATTGTTTGCATTGTTGGTCTGTGGTGTTGAGTGCTCAGTGTGTGTCGGGGTATGTGATGGGAGGGATGGATGTCGGGGGTGGAAGCAGGAATAGATTGTGTCATGACCCAGCTGTCATGAGGTCACATTTGTCTTCTACAGTAAAGACAAACACAAAGCAATTCCTTCTGCAGCTCCAACCGATTAACAAGCAAGCCCATGGTCAGCCATTCTGAACTGGGTGTGGCAGAGGCAGTAACTCTATTTTTTTAAAGATGTATTTTTTTTGCCTTTTCAAGCTTTATTAGATAGTACAGAGTTGAAATGAGGAGACACAGAGAGAGAGAGAGAGAGAGAGAGAGAGAGAGAGAGAGAGAGAGAGAGAGAGAGAGAGAGAGAGAGAGAGAGAGAGAGAGATGAGAGAGAGAGAGAGAGAGAGAGAGAGAGAGAGAGAGAGAGAGAGAGAGAGAGAGAGAGAGAGGGAATGACCTGCAGTAAAGGTACTCTCCAGGTGTGGCAAAGGCAGTTAACTCACCTATTGTACTTTTATGGAGTTGTATTGTGATAGGAGACTCACCACTCTTTAGTTCAGTTCATAGTGAAATATTAAAATATATATTTTTTTTTTAAGGATATTTTTGGGCAGTTTTATGCTTTATTGATAGTGCAGAGAGACAGAGTTGAAATGGGGCAGAGAGGGGAGTGACATGCAGAGAACGACCGTGGGTGGGAATCGAACCCAGGTCTGCTGCTGGGCCCGGCCCGGGAGGGGGACGCCTTACCAACTGAGCTAAAGGCGCCCCCATAAAAATAGTTTTATATAAAAAAACCTGCAGAATCCAATTTTACATTCAAAACAGGACGTGTGCTAAGGCAGTTGTGTTCCAATGTTGGTGAGAAAGAGGACAAACTCGAGAGTCTTCAGACCTTTAGAACATGGTTTTGGACCGGCATTTAGGACTGAATAATCTGTGCTTGAATCATTTTCCGGTGATTTTCTGCTCTGCCTGTGTTCTCCTTTTCTGTACACGTTAAGTCTCTAAAGTTGTACAATCAGTTTTCATGCAATCAATCAATCAATCAATCAATCAATCAATCAATCAATCAATCTATCAACCTTTCTTTATAGAGCACTTATCATACAAGTAAATGTAACACAAAGTGCGAGGAGTGGAGGTAAACATAATTATATAAGGTTTGCATTCCCTGCATCATTTAGCTGATATCACATCTCCCAGGGGAACACTGCTGCACCGCCATTTTTTCCCCACGTCTACAAAGCTGATTATAATGAGAGAAAATTGCACAAGATTAGATGTGTAGATTTAAGTATTAAATGAGGCCAATTATCCTCGTTTGTTTACCACTTTGTATGCTGCCTGGATGCAACTTGAAGGCCACCAACTCATTTTTATTTATATATTTTTTTTAACCTTTATTTATACAGGCAAATCCCATTGAGACCGGAGACTCTTTTTCAAGGGAGACCTGTTTTCCTTTCCCACGTTACCATTCACACACACATTCACACACCGATAGCAGCAGGCTAACTATCGAACATTCACACGAGGCACGGTGGGTGAAGTGTCTTGCCCAAGGACACAACAACCATGACACAAGTGGCAGGGCGGGAATCGAACCGCCAACCCTTCGATCATTGGCCGAACAGTTGCCCCAAACAATATCTCATACATCTCATGTACGTCTATGTTTACTTGTCATACATGTATATTCATGTTTTCTGTCTAGGATGCCGATTGAGATTTGAAGCTATAGTGCGTAGTTTCAGTTGCCCCCCATGAGGGAATTCTGAGTAAATACAACAACACTGTCGGTGCATCTACATGAGGTAAAGCCTTCAGTGATGGCACATGGATTTTATACCTTCTGCTGTACATCCAGGTTTTTTCTTAGCAGTAGAATCAACAACTGAAACATTTCTTGGGCTCTTCTTGGGATGTTTCTGAGCTCCTGCACCAGTGTCAAGTGGGGGGGGGGGGGGGGGGGGGCACCAGTTTGTAAACGCTGCCATACTGAGAAATACAGAGAGAGTTTTGTGGAGCTGAACAATCAACTTTCTGTCAACTCATTTGGCGATAGCTTAAATGTTTACCGACATTCATTCATATGGAAAAGTTACGCACTGTAGCTTTAATTTGCTGATGGTGTAAAAGCAGGACTGAGCACACAGACAGGAAGACAGTGGGTTTTCTACCTGATGGCTATTCCAGGCACTTAGCTGATGGTCCAGGAGATTTATGAGGGAGGGGTGATATCCCTCCTCTGCCTGGGAGTCAAACAAGACAGCCAGGCACCTCCATGTTGTAGCTACTGCCCTACACGTTGTTATGAGTGTGTGTGTGTGTGTGTGTGTGTGTGTGTGTGTGTGTGTGTGTGTGTGTGTGTGTGTGTGTGTGTGTGTGTGTGTGTGTGTGTGTGTGTGTGTGAATGGTTGAATGTGTGTAAAAGAAGCTTATCGCTTTTTTAAATACCTCACAGAATTTCTAACTTCTAATCACTATCTAAATGTTTAAAAAAAAATCTCATTTATCAGTTGTTGTATATTTGATGTATTTGCATTTTATTTTGTGTATATATTGTTGTTTTTGCTTTGCATTTGTTTCACTCGACTTCATCGCAAATGAGGGTCACTCACTCCTCAACTGATCTTTCGAGTATAAATAAAGGTTCAATGAAATTGAAAATGAATTTAAAAAAATGTTAACAGTAAAATTATGCAATCACTCCATCCACTTTTGATTTCTTATTCTTAAAGGAATACTTCACCCATACGGAACCGGCGTTCTATCATTATAAAATCACCATTATAATATAATGAATGAGGTTTTTCTTCCCTCAGTCTTCCCTCAGTCTTCCCTTGGCCCAGCTTTCCTGCTAACCCTAACCCTACATTTTTCTTACTGTGATGTCACAGTAAGAAAAATGTAGGGTCGTTAGACAGTGAGACCATAAAACACTCTTTCTGCCTTTTCTCAGGCTAGGATGAACCAATTTCATTTTTTTTGCACATTTATACTAAATAGGATCTCAGAGTTCAATACACCTTCATATTCCAACCGGTGAAGTAGGGCTTTAAGAGATCAGTTGCAGGTCTATATGCCATAACAATGAACTCCAGCCCCTCCGCTCCTGCCAGGGGGAACTCTATATCTGAGTAGCAACAGCCACAGTTTCTTTCAAAGGTTTTTTTATTCAACAAAAAATTTGTGAAGCAATTACAGTACAATGATTACGTTTTTTCCCCTTTTTTCTTCCCCCGAACACACCCCGCCCCGGCCCATATCCCACCCCCACATCCAACTACAAATAATCCTGCAAACAGCCACAGTCTAAAGAATGGAAACAAGTCGTTTGGAAAGGACCTGAATGTGATATCTTGCTTATCCAAAATCCCACTCGTTGGCTGAGGTCATTTCCCTGAAAATGCAACATGTGGGCCATCTGTTTAAGTGTTTAGTTCAGTGGTGGGTGGCTACAGCTAATGAAATATCACTGACTGGCCAGTAGTGAACCATCATGATTAGACTATCTCCCTGCGTTCCAATCCCATACTTCCCTACTATTTAGTATGCCAGAAAAAGATTTAGGATGTCCCAATACATGCACGTCAATTGTAGTATGCTGAAAATACATAAATGCCCCACTAACTCCAATAGCATGTTGGAGTATTCCTCTTTCTTCTTGACATTTCTTTACATAATGAAAAAAAACAGCCTTATCTGATTGTTTTCCTCTCTCCTGTGGACCTCAAACTCTTCTGTACTTTAGTATGTAGTGTAGAAAAAAGAAAAAAGTATGTGATTTGGAACGCAGGGTCAGTAAAATGGAGAAAACAAACTGTGGAATATTGTAGAGGCTGGAGTTGATTCAGATACCAGAGCATTCAGTGTAATTAGACTGATTGAGTGCTGATAGTATATTTAATGTTTGGGTTGTCAAGGTGATATAGAAAACAGAAGTCCCACAGAAAAGGCATTAAGGATTATGATACCTCACCCTACAACATCAAATTAAAATAAATACACTCATAACTGTTAACCAATTTAAAGTTATTATTTCTAATCAGCCCCACTCCACTTGTAACTGTTTTAATTAGGCTATTGTTTTAATTAGGCTATTGTTCTGCTTTATTCAATTGATCTGAATGTTTTAATTGTTGTTGTCTCTTTGTAAAGCTTGTTGTGTATTCTCATTGTATATTGTGTATCTGTAATTGTCTCGACATCATTGTAAAAGAGAGTAACCCTCAATTGATCTTTCGAGAATAAATAAAGGAAAATGAAATGAATGAATGAACCTCTCTGCATTTAAACTGTATTCAAAGATTCAAAGTGTTTATTGTCATATCACAATAAGAAACATGCTCTCAGTGAGTCATACAATGAAATTCTTCCTCTGTTTTCCACAGACTGAATACCGAGAAAGAAACATGAAAAAAATATGCAACATACAAGTAAAATAGAAAAAAAAGCAGAATAGAGTATGTCAAAGAATGTAAATTGAACTTGAGTACAGTACTTGGGGTAATCTTCACGACTTATTTGGTGGGGAAAATATGGTTATTTCTCTCTTTAAAAATATATATGTAAATGGTCAAACCTATTTCTATCTATCTATCTATCTATCTATCTATCTATCTATCTATCTATCTATCTATCTATCTATCTATCTATCTATCTATCTATCTATCTATCTATCTATCTATCTATCTATCTATCTATCTATCTATCTATCTATCTATCTATCTATAGTGAAAACATTTTGATCTTCCTGAATCCTGAATAAGAGCTTTAACGTAGTTACTGTTGGTGCAGCACAGTGGCAGATGTGTGAAGATGTGTGGAGGTCTGGGTCATTGTGATGTGAAGGTGTACCGCTTATGCCTGCCCTCCTGCACACACACCAAAACACACACACACACACACACACACACACACACACACACACACACACACACACACACACACACACACACACACACACACACACAGACAGCAGTTTGTGGTCCACCGCCGCAGTCCCGTGTCCCCCTATCTGCCTACAACCTTAACTATCCTCCAACCACAAGTCGCTCGCGAGCCTCAAGTAACCTAGTAACCTACATCCTGCAAGCGTTTCACCCTGCTCCACTTGTTTTTGGTTCGGATTTAACGGAAACTATACGGCTGCGCTCAACTGTTGTTCCCGAAAAAAGACAAGAGGACTTTCGGTTAAACGGTGCCAGTTGCTCCCTCGCGCTGTTTTGGTTGCAATACAGTCGCGTGCTGGACCGTGGACGTTACAGGACGATGGGACTTGAAACAGTTTTTTTGAAACGTCTTCTGTGCGTCGTGGTTTTACTTCCCAACGCAATGCACGCTCAAACAGGTAAGCTCGCCCCTTCATTCAAAAGTTATTCAAAAGTGTGACTGTTTATCATCTGTAGTAGGCTACAGGTTGCGTTTTGCTGAGCTTTTCACTGTTGACGCATGTTGGCGATTGTTGTTCTCGGTAAGAAAAAACTAAAACAATTTAGAAACCAAAAAATTTGAAGAAAAATCACATTTAACAAGTTTCAGAGCTGTCATTTTTGTTCGTCCGTCTTCCAAAAGGAAATTGACACCTCCTCTTTGTCATCCTAGCTATTCCCTGCTGATGACTTGCGACTGTTGTCCTCTTAGAAAAGAAAAAACACAATTTAAAACACAAAAATGTGAAGAAAAAACACTTTTAAAGACGTTCAGAGCTTAAATATTCCTCTTTGAATTCGTCTTCCAAATAAGCAAGCTGACACCGTGTCTTAGTCTTACGCTGTCATGTCATTGTCATCCAAGGCCGCATACCTCCTCTCCTCATGGTCAGTCTGTGACGTAACGAGCTGTCATGGAAAACTGAGTTAGTTCATATAGTGTGTCATCACCACCCACATGCTGTTGGCTCTCACGCTCACGCTGACAGGCACACACACACACACACACACACACACACACACACACACACACACACACACACACACACAGACTCTCATACACACACACACACACACACACACACACACACACACACACACACACAGACTCTCTCATACACACACACACACACATCAAAGCTAGGGGCTAGGTTAACTTGAGCTTGATTGCTCAGTTATGTATTTTGTATAAAGACACACACACAAACACACACACACAACCCAATACAACACACACACACCAAAGCTAGGTTCACTTGAGCTTGATTGCTTAGTTATTCATTTTGTAGACACACAACACAAACACACACACACACACACACAACACAAACACACACACACACACACACCAAAGCTAGGTTAACTTGAGCTTGATTGCTTATTTATTTATTTTGTAGACACACACACACAAACACACACACACAACCCAAAACAACACACACCAAAGCTCGGTCCTGACAGGCAGAGGGGATGTGTTCCTGTCTAGCTGATGAGTAACTGAACTGACCAGGTGTCGGGGATGAAGGATGTCTAGATGTCTATATCTGTGGCTTTTGACAGTTCCTCTCGTCGCTCTCTGTCACACACACACACACACACACACACCACACACACACACACACACACACACACACACACACTACAGCTTGGTTCTGACAGGCAGAGGCGACGTCACGCTATCACCTTTCACTCTGACCCCTCAGGTCAGGGCCAAAAGCAAGAGGCCACTGGGATTATGGGTTACAGCGTGGATCTTTTTCTTTCTCACTTTGATGGCCATATGTTGTTTTTGTTCCTGTATGTTGTATCTCTTGTGTAGTAACCTTTTGTATACTATCTATTGTGGTAACACGCTGTAAACCTGAAGTCTGTTTTTGACTTTTAAGCTCCCCAGTCACCTGTCTTCACTTCCTGATCTTGAGTTTAAGATATCATCCTTCTATAATGTCCCTTTCCAAGTAGCCATTAGGTGTGCCGGGTTGCTCAATGTTTCAATGACTCCATTTCCCAGAAATCAACTGTCTGTGTTTAGTGTTTCTGTAGTTGGCACTCTGTCCATTGTCAGTTTCACACATGGGCTGCATTCCAATACCCATACTACCTACTATTTAGTATGGTAGAAAAAAGATTTAGGATGTCCCAATACATGCACATCAATTGTAGTATGTTGAAAATACATAAATGCCCCCACCAACTCCAATAGCATTTTGGAGTATTCGTCTTTATTCTTGACGTTTCTCGACATAATAAAAAAAAACTGATTGTTTTTCTCCTGTCTGTGGCCCTAAAACTCTTCTGTACTTTAGTATGTAGTGTAGAAAAAATAAAAAGTACGTGATTTGTAACGCAGGGATGGAATTGTCTCTTACGGTCACAACAAAACTCTGCCCAATAGGTTGCGTCAACGTCTCCGTTGGTTGGTTGAAAGGTCTTGTACGCACTGCACAGATTTAAGAGGTCCTTGTTTTGTTTTATTGGCTGCTCTGTTGACCCCAAAGCATTCACACTGTGCGTTTAAGAGCCCCCCCTTTAACCTGCTGACATGCTGACCTTTCCTTCCCTTTCTCTGGAGCAGTTTTAGGACTTCCTTCCATTCAGCGAAGTCGTAAAGAAGATTTGTATCAATTAGCATTTTTATTTTTATCAAACTAGTGCAGCGCCCGCCCGTCCAAAAAACATCAAAATCAATCAAGGATGCGAAAGCCATATCCGGAAGCTCAGGTCGATCTGACTAACAGTGAGAGAGATATGTGAGTCACAGACAGACAGACAGACAGACAGACAGACAGACAGACAGACAGACAGACAGACAGACAGACAGACAGACGTTTCTTGTATTGCTTTAAAGATAGATTCTATATATAAAATAGGATAGCATTATAACAAGAAAATAAAACAGAGTAGAAAAGTAGAATAATAAATAAAAGTAAGAATAAATAAGTGGTAGTAACAGCAACATAAGTGATTTCAAATACCATGTACAGAAGCTATGATATATGGTAAGTAAAACAAGGCGCTATTTACCACAAGCTGATAAGCACTAAAGCTCGTTCTCCCTTTTTGTTTCAACTCATGCAAAACCATATTTTTCAAATGGAGCATAATGACATCAGCAGTCTCATCCTCCTGGAGAGAATCCATGAATAATAATGTTGTTGGGTTTGGCTCCGGCTCCGGTCTTAATCATTTTCAGAGAGGTTGTTTTGTGAAACTGTTCTCCTCATGTTTGAAGGTCATAGCAGCAGTCTGGTCATGTTGGTAGCTTAATAAATAAAACGAGTCTGTTGGGGTCGCTCCGGTGGTGTACTGGATAGAGAGTGTACCAAATCGGCTCCGGCCTTCGTTGCAGTGGTCGTGGGTTCTAATCCGACCTGTGGACCTTTACTGCATGTCATCCCCCTCTCTCTCTCTCTCTCTCTCTCTCTCTCTCTCGCTCTCTCTCTCTCTCTCTCTCTCTCTCTCTCTCTGTCTGTCTTTCTCCCCATTTCAACTCTGTACTACCTAATAAAGCTTGAAAATTCCATGTTTTCCTCATGTAGTATTTAGAGGTCTTAGCAGCAGTCTGGTCATGAGTGTTCCCCGGGCGGCCACTCCATCCTGCAGACATCCAGTACAACAAAATGCAGTTTAGCATCTAGCATCTTGTGGAAAAGGAGTAGGATCCAATAAGTTTATACTTCTTCCTACTCCTTTTCAGGCATATCAATTCAATATGTTATTTGTTTATTTTCTGTTTATTTTGTTTATTTTTATTTGTGAAATCATTTGAACATATTTTTTTTATTTGTATTTTCATGCTTTTAATTTTTTCTTTTTTTTTGATATGTCTGAAATAAAACTGAATCAATCAATCAATCAATATATCTATCAATCATTAAGAAAGTGCTTTACCTCATAGCAGCGTTATAAAAAATAATACATAACAAGACACAATTTGCAGTGGATCGTCATAGTTACAATATTCAGTCCATTATTAAAGTGCATATAGTTCTGAGGGGTCCATAGAATGCAGTATACAAAGATTATTTTTTGGCATTTTCAAGCTTATTTTATTGTATAGTACAGAGTTGAAATGGGGAGACATAAAGAGAGAGAGAGAGAGGGGGGATGACCTGCAGTAAAGGTCCACGGGTCGGATTTGAACCCACGACCACTGCAACGAAGGCCGGAGCCAATATGGTACGCGCTCTATCCACTACGCCACCGGAGCGCCCCGATAGATTGCAGTATGAATGTAAAGTCCTCCATTAAAGTGCATAGATAAAGTGTCTCTGTTTTGGTCCCCCTCTCTTCTTGCAGTGCCCCCTGAACAGTGTTCCCCGGGCGGCCACTCCATCCTGCAGACAGCCAGTACAACGAAATGCAGTTTAGCATCTAACAATCTAACCATCTAGCAATCATTAAGAAAGTGCTTTACCTTATAGCAGCGTTATAAAAAATAATACATAAGAAAAAGAATGCAGTTTTTAGAATAGCATAGTTAAAATATTCAGTCCATTTGAAGTGCTTATAGTTCTGAGGGGCAGAGTATAGTTGAAGTTCAAGTTCAAAGTTTATTTGTCACGTGATTGCAAAAATAACATTTTTACATACAGTGAAATTAAAAAGGGTTATCACTCTGTCGTTCGTTGTGCAAAAACACTGTAACCTGAATAAATAATAGGTAATAGTCATTTAAAAAACATCCCTTAAATATTATGCTATAAAAAAACAGTAATTTAAAAAAATAATTAAAATGTTATATAAATATAAAAGTGCCTAGAAAGTGGTGCAGAAAGTGCAAGAGTGCCAGCTATAGTCCATCGGAGTTAAGCAGTCTAACTGCCTGCAGAAAGAAGCTCCTCCTCAGTCTCTCAGTCCGAGCTACAGTATTCAATAGTATGAATTTAAATTGCATTATTAAAGTGCATTAATAAACTCACTCTCTGTGGTCCTCCCTCTCTCTCTTCCCTTCCAGTTCCCCCTGAAGAGTGTTCCCCGGGCGGCCACTCCATCCTGCAGAACCCGTACCGCAGCTCCTCCTTCAGCTCCAGCTGGCTGCAGCAGTCCGCCCTGCACGAGTTCATATGTGACCACTCCCTCACGCCGGGATGGTACCAGTTTCAGATATTCGACAAGCCGGCCAGCATGCCCACCCAGTGTGTAGAGGTAAGGGGTCTGTTATTGTTCAATAAAATAAACTTGCAAAGACACAAGAAATTAAGAACAAAAACAACAAGATTTTTCTGATTTGCATAGAAAAAAATCGGATAAAACTCCAGGTATCCCAGTGTGTCTTAAGTACGTTGCCGCTGTGAGCGAAGTTGAAGGCCGTTAAATTCTTATGACCACAACATTAAAAGACTTTTCGTTTTATCACGTCAATTACTTTGATCGTTGTCACTTTTGTCTGGCTTTCTCAAACGCATGTGGTGATGGCCCAGGATCTTTGTATAGGAGTTATACATGATCATGTTTCAAGTCTCAACAAATTAGTTTTCTGTCTGTCCTGACGTCACCTTGGACCTCACGGAGAATCTCTGAGGTGGTCTCTCTGTCTTCAGTGTTTGGCTGTGTTGTAAAAGCCCTACTAACGTCCTCCCTCCTGCATACTCAACATGTACTGTATATACTACATACTGTGTACTTAAAGGCCTACTTCACCGGTTGGAATATGAAGGTGTATTGAACTCGGAGATCCTATGAAGTATAAATGTACAATTTTTTTTTAAATCGGATCATCCTAGCCTGAGAAAAGACAGAAAGAGTGTTTTATGGTCTCACTGTCTAACCCTACATTTTCCCATGGATGACTCATCTCAAAAAATCTTCCATGCTGTTTGAAAGGACGCGATGCATTGTTGGGCGGTTGAGTAGGAAAAGTAACCTATCGATCCATACACAAAATCTTATCGGAAGTAAGTTCTCATCCGGGCATTTCTCGCCTACGCACACTCGCATACACAATCACAACATACTCAAATTGACGTCAAAATGAGTATGAGTAGGAAGGTAGTATGGCTTTTCGAACACAGCCCACGTCAAAAAATAAGATTGTGTGTGTGTGTGTGTGTGTGTGTGTGTGTGTGTGTGTGTGTGTGTGTGTGTGTGTGTGTGTGTGTGTGTGTGTGTGTGTGTGTGTGTGTGTGTGTGTGTGTGTGTGTGTGTGTGTGTGTGTGTGTGTGTGTGTGTGTGTGTGTGTGTGTGTGTGTGTGTGTGTGTGTGTGTGTGTGTGTGTGTGTGTGTGTGTGTGTGTGTGTGTGTGTGTGTGCGTGCGTGTGTGTGTGTGTGTGTGCGCAAGGCTCGAGCATGAGTTGATATTTACTTGTGGACACACACAGTTAATAGATAGTGTGTGTACATATTTATGAAGGAGAATGCAAGGGGAGCTGGAATGTGTCTCATTTCCTTTCGGACGTCTTGCTGTGAGACAACCTGTAGGATCCATCTGAAGTGTCGGCCTCCCTCTGTCTCCCTCCCTCTCTCTCTCTCCCTCTCTCTCTCCCTCTGTCTCCCTCTGTCTCCCTCTCTCTCCCTCTGTCTCCCTCTCTCTCCCTCTGTCTCCCTCTCTCTCTGTCTTTTTTAGTTGATGATACAAGTGTGAAAATTGGCATGAGAATGAGTCTCCATGGGTCACTTCTTGACAAGAAAATCGTTCGAGACATTTGAAATTTCAAGATAAAAATGTTTTAATTATTATTATTTTTTTCTATGCCAATTGTCACGCTTCTATCACAAATGGAAAGATTGTAGCACTTATCTGCTCCACTATAAGGCCATGTCTTCATGATGGCGATGATGGCGGATAAATTATTAGATTTGTCAGGCAGAGGATTTTTATATATATATTTTATATATTAGGTAAATGTGTTTGTGTATTTTGCTGACATCTTTGGGACAAAGTGGGCCTAGGACTTTACACTTTATTTACATTTATTTGGAACAATAATCCATCAGATTTACAGCATAGACTGTCAAAATGTGTGCACTGTCTGTCACCAAACTATTGATATCCTCCCCTCTATCTCTGTCGCACTTGTTACATCTCCATGTAGCACTTACATGTGTCACTTTGTAGTTTGTTTTATTTGAAGCTATAGAACTAACATGATTCTTGTTGTTCTGAGTTTGTACCTTCATGGTTGAATGTACTTAATGGAAGTCGCTTTGGATGAAAGTGTCAGCTAAATGTAATGTAATGTAATGTAATGTCTAAACCCCCAGGTGAACCACTGTGGGACCCAGGCCCCCGTGTGGCTCTCTCTGTCTCCCTCTCTCTCCCTCTCTCTCTCCCTCTGTCTCCCTCTGTCTCCCTCTCTCTCTCTCCCTCCCTCTCCCTCTCTCTCCCTTTCTCTCCCAATGTCTCCCTCTGTCTCCCTCTCTCTCCCTCTCTCTCTCTCTCTCCCTCTGTCTCCCTCTCTCTCTCTCTCTGTCTCTAATGTAATGTAATGTAATGTCTAAACCCCCAGGTGAACCACTGTGGGACCCAGGCCCCCGTGTGGCTGTCCCTGTCGGAGGGCGAGTCTCTGCCCCGCCCCATGGAGGTCAAACAGCTGACGGCCTGCGCTGCCTGGCAACTGTTCCCCAGCAACACCAGAGACTGCTGCATGTTCCGCATCCCCGTCACCGTGAGACACTGTGGAGACTTCTACGTTTACCTGCTGCAGCCGACGCAGGGCTGCATGGGCTACTGCGCACAGGGTAGGAGAGACACAGAACAATACATACAGTATCTCACAAAAGTAAATTTACACTGTTATACAAGCTGTACACTGACTACTTTACATTGTATCAAAGTGTCATTTCTTCAGTGTTGTCCCATGAAGAGATATAGTGAAATATTTGAAGAAATGTGAGGGGTGTACTCACTTTTGTGAGATACTGTATTTCTAATAATTCCCGTATAATTGTAGCCTGGTTCTACCAGACCGTCGTACTTCATTTAATTTGTACAGAAGGTCTGGAATCACTCAATTGACAAACTTTACCTTACTTGGAGGCGGGTGTCTGTTGAAGTTTAAAACTATTGGATCTGCCCAGTGCCACTCTGGATCTGTCATAACCTATCGCATAACGTTTTGGTCGTGACTTACTGTATGTCATGTGCCGGCTTCTGACTACAACTGAAACTGGCGCACAACCTCAACGTCATTGTTCTCAGCCACTCCCTCTGTTCGCTGATTGGACAGCCAAAATGTTAGATCTTAGAAAGCGAAAATAAAGGAACAGTATAATCTAGTGTGTTGATTAATAGTGATGTATAATTGAGTGCCTTCATTGCTTTCCCATCCATCCAACAGAGATGTCAGACTCTCCTGTACCCACGCCGTCGCCGACCTGTGGCCCAGACGAGGTGACCGTCGATGGGATATGTAAACGTGAGAGGACCCCCCCTGCTGCTGTGTTTTTTTTTGTTTTTTTTTTAGATAATTTTTTTTTGCATTTTCAAGCTTTATTAGATAGTACAGAGTTGAAATGGGGGGGGGGGAGGGAGAGAGAGAGAGAGGGGGGGGATGACCTGCAGTAAAGGTCCACGGGTCGGATTTGAACCCGCGACCACTGCAACAAATGTGTTTATGGCTCTTTTGCTTGTCTACTCGTGTTAGGTCAAAAACACCAAAACATGTCGGAGGTCACAGAGTTGCCATGCGTTCAGGAATGCACCGGTCGGCCCCCTCACCGCTCCTCTTAATGAGCTGAGCATGTTGTGTGTGTGTGTGTGTGGTGTGTGTGTGTGTGTGTGTGTGTGTGTGTGTGTGTGTGTGTGTGTGTGTGTGTGTGTGTGTGTGTGTGTTGTGTGTGTGTGTGTGTGTGTGTGTGTGTGTGTGTGTGTGTGTGTGTGTGAGCGTGTGTTTGTGTGTGTGTGTGTGTGCCAGTGGTGTGTGTGTGTGTGTGTGTGTGTGTGTGCGTGTGTGAGCGTGCGTGTGTGTGTGTGTAAGCATCTGTGTGTGTGCCAGTGGTGTGTGAGCATGTGTGTGTGTGTGTGTGTGTTTGTGTGTGCGTGTATGTAAGCATCTGCGCGTGTGTGTGTGTGTGTGTGTGTGCCAGTGGTGTGTGAGCATGTGTGTGTGTGTGCGTGTGTGTGGTGTGTGAGCGTCCGCTGGGCCTTGTCTCCATGGTGACGGCCTTCAAACAGGTCGTGAATTAAGCCGAGGCAAAAGTTTTTAGGAAGCTGGTTATGAGGAGGAGGGAGGTTTAATATTAAGGCGAGGCAAGTTTATTTCTATAGCACAATTCAGACACAAGGCCACTCAAAGTGCTTTACAGGGGCAAGATTAGAATACATAAAACACATTATAAAACATTTAAAAGTGAATAAAAGAAGCAAATAAAATAAAAATTGCAGGTTAAAAGAGAGATAGAAAAAGATAGATTAAGAGATAGATTGATGAAAAATCACAGAACTTGATCATTAATGGATTGGATTTATATAGCGCCTTTTAATGTGAAGTTTGTGGAGTCAATTTCAGTTTCAAAACAAGCTCTCTCTCTCTCTCTCCCCCTCTCTCTCCCCCTCTCCCCCCCCCTCTCTCTCTCTCTCTCTCTCTCTCTCTCTCTCTCTCTCTCTCTCTCTCTCTGTCTCTCTCTCTCTCTCTCTCCTCTCTCTCTCTTCCCCCCCTCTCTCTCTGTCTCCCTCTCTCTCCCCCCTCTCTCTCTCTGTCTCTCTCTCTCCCCCCTCTCTCTCGTCTCTCTCTGTCTCTCTGTCTCTCCCCCCCTCTCTCTCTCTGTCTCTCTCTCTCTCTTCTCTGTCTCTGTCTCTCTCTCTCTCTCTCTCTCTGGTCCCTCTCTCTTTCCCCCCCTCTCTCCTCTCTTCTCTGTCTCTCCCCTCTCTCTCTCTCTCCCTCTCTCTGTCTTTCTCTTCCCCCCTCTCTCTCTCTCTTTCTGTAGTCTATTTCTGACTGGGAGTTTTTAGTGCCTAGAAAAAAAAGCCTAGAAAAGCGCTAAATAAATCCAATTCTTCTTATGTGTGTTAACAATTTGCCTGGATCTAATAATAGTAATAATGGATTGGATTTATATAGCGCTTTTCAAGGCACTCAAAGACGCTTTACAGGGTTCCAGGTTCCATTCATTCACACACAGTCATACTGGTGGTGGTAAACTACCACAGTAGCCACAGCTGCCCTGGGGCAGACTGACGGAAGCGTGGCTGCCATTCAGCGCCTACGGCCCCTCCGACCACCACCTCAAACACACAGCAGTCATACACATTCACACGAGGCAAGGTGGGTGAAGTGTCTTGCCCAAGGACACAACAACCATGACACAGGTGGCAGAGCGGGGATCGAACCGCCAACCCTTGGATCATTGGCCGACCCGCTTAACCACCTGAGCCACGGTCACCCACTAATCTCTTATCTCCCTCTGCTTCCCTCCTGCCAGCCAAGCATCCTCCCTCTCTCTCTCTCTCTCTCTCTCTCTCTCTCTCTCTCTCTCCCTCTCCTCTCTCTCTCTCTCTCCCCCCTCTCTCTCTCTCTCCCTCTCTCTCTCTCTCTCTCCCCCTCTCTCTCTCTTTCTGTCTTCAATTAACCTGGATCTAATCTCTAATCTCCCTCTTTCTCTCTCCTCTCAGCCCAGCAGCCCCCCTCTCTCTCCGTCCCGCTGATCGTCCCAGAGGTGACGGGGAACAGCGTTTACCTGAGGTGTAGTTTCGGCAGCGGTGACAACAGTTCCCTGGGTTACGTGGTTGCCTGGTCCCGCCTCTCCCCTAGCAACAGGAAGGAGGAACTGAAACAGGAGACGACCATCCAGACATCGGTGTATATAGAGCTGGACGGGTTCAACCTGAGACTGGGGGACAAGGTCTGGTGAATTGAAACATTTGGGAAAGCTTCTTGTAGCCTTCCCCTAAACCATGACAATGAATAATCTTTGTTTTTAAGATCTTTTGGGAGCTGTTTTGATGATCGCATTCTGTCTCACTTCTGCAGAGAGTCAAAGAGAAGTGCAATTTGCATTTAGGCACCTAAAATACATTTTCTCATGATTAAACAGACAATTATATGAGGTTCAAGGCTTAACAACATAATCCAACCAATTTTGCGTTTAAAGTCCTCAGTTTTACATGCTGTTACATGCATTAAAATCAGCAAAAACACAAGGGTACCCATATTTTTGCACAGCCAGTTTTTCACATTTTATTTAATTTTATAAAACTAAATACTGCTTTTCAAAAAATCTTTGTTTGGAAAACATCCCAGTACTTAGCTGTTCCTGGTAAATTAAAGACATATCACTTTTATATTTTTTGTGTGAAAGCAGAGTCAATTATAATGCCGGCTGAGAGGGGTTCCCAAACTTTTTCATATGACTGTATGTTTTTTTTTTTTTAATCTCCCTCTCAGATCTACTGCTCCTGCTCCAGTTTCCTGCTGGACTCTCCTAGTGTGCACAGCGCTCCAGTGGAAAGTCAGGAGTTCTTTGCTGGAATCAGGGTACACACACACACACACACACACACACACACACACACACACACACACACACACACACACACACACACACACACACACACACACACACACACACACACACACACACACACACACACACACACACACACACACACACACACACACACACACACACACAATGCTTTATTTACCGTGTATTGTTCAATTTGGAGCAAAGACTGTTGCAGCTTTACATTTTAATTCATATTACTATATGAGGAAGACAAAATATACTATCTTGCTGACCACCAAAATTATTGAAACGCAAAGCCTATTAAATTTGGTTTGGTGTATTTGTTTTGTTTTAGGCTGCTTTGCTACAATTCCCTCTATGATTTTTGTTGTCCAGCTATCTAGAAAAAGGGAGAAACGTAAAGACAAAAATGTCTCTTTGTCATTCAAGCTTGGTAGCTAATGCTAGATGGCGAAAGATGTGTGCGTGTGCGTGTGCGTGTGCGTGTGTGTGTGTGTGTGTGTGTTGTGTGTGTGTGTGTGTGTGCTCCCTTAACATATTTCAACTCCTCCTACTGAGAGCCATGTGGTTGTGAATACATTTGTGTATACAGTAGACAATTCCCGCCCTGCCACCTGTGCCATGGTTGTTGTGTCCTTGGGCAAGACACTTCACCCAACTTGCCTCGTGTGAATGTCGATAGTTAGCCTGCTGCTATCGGTGTATGAATGTGTGTGTGAATGGTAACGTGTAAATGGGAACAGGTCTCCCTTGAAAAAGAGTCTCCGGACTCAATGGGATTTACCTGTATAAATAAAGGTTAAAAAAAATAAAAATAAAAATGTAAATGACCTGTGTTTCTCCCTGTGTGGTTCAGCTTGGCCCAGAGGCCATCAGTGTGTCAGAGGATGGACGGCCGTATGAGCTGGTGGTTGAGAGCACAGTTCCCATCCCGTGTCTGAAAGAGTCGCCCTCGACTACCGGACAGTGTGCCCTGTCTCTACACATCACCACAAACAGCCAAGGTAATGGACTGTAACTTCATTTAAACAGGTACAATGTACCATATCGGCTCCGGCCTTCGTTGCAGTGGTCGTGGGTTCGAATCCGACCCGTGGACCTTTACTGCAGGTCATCCCCCCCCCCACTCTCTCTCTCTCTCTCTCTCTCTCTCTCTCTCTCTCTCTCTCTCTCTCTCTCCCCATTTCAATTCTGTACTGTCTAATAAAGCTTGAAAATGCCAAAAAAAAAAGGGAGAGATGTGGATTATATTTCTTAGTCCAATGGCGGTATTTATCTTACATGCACGCCACGGTTGTTTTTTGTATTTTTGTGTAGAACTTTCTCCTTTTTTTTTAAACAATCCTTTTCTGTGGTTGTGTTCTCCAGATGAGGGAGTATTGGGAGCAGACTTGTCCCTGTCCTCCTGTGTGGTGTCTCTCTCCCGCGGGCCGTGTAGAGACGGGGTGTGTGCCCGCGCTCTCCTCCACTACAGCCCCGTCACAGACTTTGTCCAAGACGGAAACAGGACGACCAAGATCTCAGTTAAATCCATCGCTACACAGAACTTTCTCTGGAACGGATACTCACCGGAACCCGTTGAGGTAGACAGAGGATTTGATTTGATTTGATTCAATTTATTTCAGACATATCAAACATACAAAACAAAATGAAAAGCATGGAAATACAATACAATAAACAAATTATGTTTTCACAAAAAAAAAAAAAAAAAAATAATTATCTGTATTGCTGAGATATGCCTGAAAAGGAGCAGGAAGAAGTATACACTATGTAATAAGTATATAATATGAAATTGTCTTGGATTAATATTTATATAGCTCTTGTAATATGCGTTTATGTGAGCAGTTTAACCCTCATTTTAATAGGTTTCTCTTATGATTTCTGATTATTTGGAAATGCTTTTAGGATTTGACCCTGTTGATTTGTTAAACATTAAGTTGAGCAACACCTGTACATTTCTGTTATATGATCATTTATCGTTTGAATTTTTTTTGTATTTTTTTTTATGATCTTTTTCAGATAACAGTGCTGGACGTTCCTTCAGCCTACTGCTACTCCTTCACTGATCCTCACATCGTCACATTTGATGGCAGGTACTTCAGTTTCCTATTCAGTTCATTTAGGAAGCTTTATCTTTATACTTTATTGTTGTTTTACCTAGTTGCTGCTCTTCTATTTGCCTTGTACATTGTATATTAGGTATTGTTGCTGCTTTCTTTCTATTTTACTTGTGCATTGCATATTTTCATGTTTCTTTCTTGGCATTCAGTCTGTGGAAAACAAAGGAAGAATTTCACTGTATGACTGAGAACATGTTTCTTATTGTGCATTATGACAATAAGCACTTTGAATCTTGAATTTTTATATTCATCATAAACTGTACTTTTTGCAGTTTAAAGGTGCAGTGTGTAATAGCGGGGTTTTTTTGGTGTTATCTAGTGGTGAAAGTTCTAGATTTCAGTTAATTTAGGAAGCCTACTTCATATGCATCTTAAATTGTTCTTTATTTAATTGCAGTTTAACAGATATTATATGTGGAAATATGTGGCGCATGTGTCACTGTATATATGAAATTATTTTTAAAAGCAGCTGGAATGGGGGCGCCCATAGCTCAGTTTATTTTAGAATCGGAGCCTCGCTCTGATTGGTCAAAGTGTACCGCTCATGTTAATTTTGACCAATCAGAAATCACATACCCTAGCTTTAATGACAAAACAATGTATTGGATTTTGGTAGAAATGTTGTCAGTAGTTTATATTATAAATCCAAAATGTTCATTCTACTCAAACATATGCCTCTAAATAGTCAAACGAGAGACACTGAACATTTGGAGTGGTCTCTTATCTTTTTTCCAGAGCTGTATCTCACTGCAAATATGAAACTATTTAAAAAATGCGCTGGAATACAAAACTAACTAAATCTTTGAATATTTTTCTCTGTTTATTTTACAGGCACTATGACAACTACCAGATCGGGACCTTCGTTCTTTATAAGAGCAGTGCGTGGCCGTTTGAGGTTCACGTGCGCCAGTGGGAGTGTGGCAGCGTGGAGCTCGCCGCGGCCTGCGTGTGTGGCTTCGTGGCGAGGGACGGAGGTGACGTCATTTCTTTCGACATGTGCGATGGAGAGATGGGTGAAACCAAACCCCACCTGTCCGTCAAGAACAGAGACCTGGGCAAGAGTGGCATACGTATCACAGAGTCCTACCAGGGACGCAAAGTCACCGTGAGTAGGGGGGGGGGCGGGGGGGGGGGGGGGGGCGGGGGGGGGGGGGGGGGGGGGGCGGGGGAGGGGCAGGGGAGTGTGTGTGTGTGTGGGGGGGTGTGAGTGTGTGTGTGTGGGGGGGGGGGCAGGGGAGAGTGTGTGTGTGTGTGTGTGTGTGTGTGTGTGTGTCTGTCTTGCTTTAAAGGCACTACGAGTAAGTTGGCACGTTGGCGTCCCCTTTGGACAAAAGCGGTAGTATTTTTACGACGCCCGCTGTCGCAAATGCTCGTGCCAGGCGCGTGAGTGTGGACTGAGAAGGGCGCAATATAGTGCATGTACGTGTGTTGAAAGTGTGAGGACTCTTTTCGGCTCCGTGAGAGTGGTTTTGACACTGCATCAACTAATGCCAGTCAGTACACACACCTGCTTGCAATGAGTTGATTCAGCAGCGTCACCTAACTACTCTCTCTCACGGAGCTGTGTCCTCACAGAAAGCGAAATGAAGGCGAGACAGTTAGTAGGCTATGGATCACGATGAGGTAATGTGTTTGTGTTGTTGATGTAAATAATGACTATTTCAGATAATGGTTATCTGATGATGGTGAAGCAAAGCAAACTTTGTGTTAGTACCAACCTCATTCATTTAGGAGTAAACACTGCAGTGCAGTCTAGTTTCGCTCTCGTGAAATTGTATATACGTTGCTTGGCAACGTCCTCGTCCCGCCCGTAGTCGCTCTCCCTTTTCGCTTTTCTTCATTGCATTCTATTTTTTTTCTTTGATGGTTCAGCCCCGTTATCAGTCATCATGACGACAAATAACTGTCTCAAACAAGGCTCCCGCTCCCCTTCACTCACCTGGAGGGATAGGCTTCTCAAATCGCGCTGCAGCGCCACACTGAAATCTGCAACCAATACGGATATGTGACCATAGAGCCTGCACGAGCGAACCGAAAATCGGACTGGGTGTGCGACCAGACCAAAAGCAGTAATAAAAACTATATAAAAACGTCTTTCTTTGCACTGATGGTCTCGTTTGCTGTTAAAGGTAATTTATGATTATCAGAGGAAACATGAGGCTGTTTAAAAGATATTTAAATGTTACTCGTATCCGCTTTAATCTTTTTATTTTTACGTTTTAAGATTTCCTGACACAGACTTCTTTGAAGATTGTAAGGCTGGTGCTTGAGTGTGTGTGTGTGTGTGGGGGGGGTGTGTTGTGTGTGTGTGTGTGTGTGTGTGTGTGTGTGTGCGTGTGTGTGCGTGTGTGTGTGTGTGGGTGCGTGCGTGCGTGCGTGCGTGCGTGCGTGTGTGTGTGAGTGAATAAAATAGAATAATTATTTAAAAAAAATCTTGCAATATAGGCTAAGTTACATTTATTCTTGTGGTTGCAGATGACCTTCTCTTCGGGAGCGTTTGTCCGTGCGGATGTGTCTGTGTGGGGCCTGAGTCTGACCCTGCGAGCCCCCGGGTCGGACTGGAGGCACACCGAGGGGCTGTGTGGGACGTATGATGGACAGACAGAGAACGACCTCCACGCACCAGGGGGCGCCACACTGCACGACCTGCACGCCTTCATCTCTGAATGGAGGTACGTTGTGTTTTTGGTTTTGTTTTTTTTACGATTATTTTTTGACATTTTTTTTTTTTTGGCATTTTGTATGCTTTATTGATAGTGTAGGGACAGAGTTGAAATGGGACAGAGAGGGGAGTGACATGCAGAGAACGACCGCGGGCTTGAATCGAACCCGGGTCCGCTGCTGGCCGAGGCCCATGGGGGGGACGCCCTACCAACCCCATTTTTTGGCATTTTCAAGCTTTATTTATTAGATAGTACAGAGTTGAAATGGGTAGACAGAGAGAGAGGGGGGGGGGGATGACCTGCAGTAAAGGTCCACGGGTCTGATTTGAACCCACGACCACTGCAACGAAGGCCGGAGCCAATATGGTACGCGCTCTATCCACTACACCACCGGAGCACCCCCATCAGTTGTTTTTTACAGTTTTGAATCTATATGTTTATATAACACATGTCATATATGGCAGCAAGCTAGCTACTGTATGTAGGAAGAGGACATTAAGTCGTGCATCTTCAAACCCTTCAGTAACATCTCCTCCTCCTCTGTGTGTGTGTGTGTGTGTGTGTGTGTGTGTGTGTGTGTGTCTGTCTGTCTGTCTGTCTCTCTCTCTCTCTCTCTCCCTCTGTGTCTCCTTCTCTCTCTCTCTCTCCCTCCATCCCTCCCCTCCCTCCCAGACTGGCTCCAGGCAGCAGCTTGTTTGACACGGTCCCGTCCCACCTGCCCACGCTGTCCCCCCGTAGACACTGTGACTGTGGGTCCGAGCCGCGCGTCACCACCCCCCGCTCTCGCTCCCAAAGAATCTCCTCCTCTTCCTCTTCCTCCTCTTCCTCTCACTCTACCTGCTCTCACCATGGCAACGTGCATCTCCCCGGTGTCATCCCCACTTTGGACGTTACCGCTGAGTATATCGGCTCGGTGGAACTGCTCAAAGCGGAAGGAAACGAAGGACAACCGCTACCCCCAGGCAACGCCAGACAAAGTACCCAGGATCGAGGTAGCGACGCTGGGCTGCGCGAGAGGAGATTCCCCTTGCGGACCTCCAGAGATGGAGCCTCAACCGCAGCATCAGCTTCAGCTCAGGTCTCATTTTTATATCTTTTTGAATTTGTATCTTATTCTTTTTTTTTTTTTTTTTTTTTTTTAGATATTTTTGGGCATTTTATATGCTTTATTGATAGTGCAGAGAGACAGAGGGGAGTGACATGCAGAGAACGACCACGGGCGGGAATCGAACCCGGGTCTGCTGCTGGGCCCGGCCTGGGAGGGGGACGCCCTACCAACTGAGCTAAAGGCACCCCCCTAATTTGTATCTTATTCTTAAAGGCCAGTGATTCTGGTGAATGCTTGTTGTCAATATCTCTTTACGACCTGCTGTCAATACTGTGTGCGCTGAAAAAAAATCCAGTGTTAATACACAGCCTAGGCTCTGTAAACGGGTATTTAACAAAGAGTATGTAAACAAAGGGGGCCCACCGTAGCTTTACAACATTTACACCATTTACTGAACCCAGGCCTTGTTTAACATTTGTTTCAGGTAGCGGATTGTCAGTTATTAGCTTTTTTTTTTCGTTTTTATAAAATGTTTTGCTTCTAACTCAATACCCTTGTACTTTGTGATAATAAAGACATTCTGATTCTGATTCTGTATTCTGACCACCAGGGGCGCAGAGGCAGCCGGCAGACCCACCGTTTCGTTCCCAGCTCCCCTCACCAAAGCCTCAGTCAGTCCGATCTCGAGGGCTTCACGTACTTCTTCCCGGAGGACCACGAGCCAGTGCTTCCACCGGACTCTTCTGCCCCAACTTGGCCCACACCTTCTGGGCTAAGCGAGCACCAAGCCAAGACCCACTGCCAGCAAGCTATAGCTAACTCCAGCATTGCCACAGGATGCAAGCGCCTGTTAGCAGACACCATGGTTGTTAGCCGTGCGGTTGCTATGTGCGTCGCAGACCTACAGTTGAAAGACGAGCTGTCGTGGGTGTGTAATAATGATAAATATTGCATGATTGTATGTCTGACTCCTGACTGAAATGTTAAAGACCTACTTCACCAGTGGGAATATGAAGGTGTATTATTGAACTCTGAGATCCTATGTAGTATAAATGTGCAAAACATTTTAGAAATCGGTTCATCCTAGCCTGAGAAAAGGCAGAAAGAGTGTTTTAATGGTCTCACTGTCTAACCCTACATTTTACTAGTGTGACATCACTCTAGTAAAAAATGTAGGGTTAGGATTAACAGCACAGCTGGGCCAAGGGAAGACTGAGGGAAGAAAAGCCTCATTCATTGTATTATAATAGTGATTTTATAATGATAGAACGCCGGTTACGTATGGGTGAAGTATTCCTTTAAAGGCCCTGGCAACCCACAGACATAAATATATGACATTAATGTTGGGTTTCTCTATAAACTGTTTACATTCATCCCATTAAAAAAACATTTTCATATTCTTAATTGTTCTCCTTTCCAGGTGAATGGGACGTTACCGATGCTGGAGAACGAGTGTGAGAGGAGGATGATGGAGGAGAGAGGGAGAGAGGGAGAGTTCGCGGAGGCCCTGGCCGTGTTGAAGTGTCCCAACCTGTGCAACTGGAACGGCCAGTGCTCTGAGTGGGGCTGCGTCTGCTTCCCGGGGTTCGGATCCTACGACTGCAGCGTCATGTCTGGTAATAACATACTGAACATAGTGTGTGTGTGTGTGAGGGTGGGAGGGTGGGTGGGTGTGTGTGAGTGAGTGAGTGAGTGAGTGAGTGAGTGAGTGAGTGAGTGAGTGAGTGTGTGTGTGTGTGTGTGTGTGTGTGTGTGTGTGTGTGTGTGTGTGTGTGTGTGTGTTGTGTGTGTGATTTTGTCTGTCTCTGTCTCCCAGACATACTAAACATACTCATTCTCAATTTATTTATTTTTTAATCCCGTTAAAGGGTTTTTTACTGGGAGTTTTTTCTCAGCCGAGCTAAGGGTGTAAGGGCAGAGGGTGTCATACTGAACATACACTGATGCACCATTTCTTCAATTTTTTTTTTTAATTTGTAAATTATATTGTATTGTTTTATTGTATACTTTTTCTTAGTGCTTTTGTTTTTCTTAATAGGTTAAGTGAGTGTTATACTTTGAGAGCAAAGGGTTAACCAAAGTCAAATTAACCATGTTTGTTTACGAAAATCTTGCCAATAAAGCTGATTCAACATAACAGTAACATACTGAACATACACTGATATACAGGCGCACTAGTGGGGCGACTGTAGCTCAGGTGGTAGAGCTGGTCGGCCAAGGATCGAAGGGTTGGAGGTTCGATTCCCGCACTGCCACTTGTGTCATGGTTGTTGTGTCCTTGGGCAAGACACTTCACCCGCCTTGCCTCGTGTGGATGTGTATGACTGATGTATGTTTGTGGTGGTCGGAGGGGCCGTAGGCGCTGAATGGCAGCCACGCTTCCACCACCCGTATGACTGTGTGTGAATGAATGGAACCTGGAACCCTGGATCAGGAAGGTGTGTGTGTGTGTCTGTCTGTCTGTCTGTTTGGGTGATACAGTATACTTGTGTTAAACAGTATGTGGATGAATGATTATAACATCAATGTCTTATGTCTTATGCTCAGACCAGATCCCAGAGATCAGAGGGCTGGAGAGAGACGGTCTGTGTGACGTGAGGGAAGGCGACTGCTCCACCGTCCCCGTCTACGGACACGGCTTCAAGGACTCCTACGAGCTCAAGTGTGAGTTTGTGAAAGAAAAGGTACTTTGTTTTCTCTGCTTTCTGTTATGTTTCTGTTTCCACCTTTCTTCACATGATGGTTTTGAATATTTAAATCGGTTCATCCTAGCTTGAGAAAAGGCAGAAAGAGTGTTTTATGGTCTCACTGTCTAACACTACATTTTCCCATGGATGACTCACACATGGTAAAATGTAGGGTTAGGATTAACAGGACAGCTGGGCCAAGGGAAGACTGAGGGAAGACTGAGGGAAGAAAAACCTCATTCATTATATTATAATAGTGATTTTGTAATGATAGAACGCCGGTTCCGTATGGGTGAAGTATTCCTTTAAGCAATAGCTCGCGACAGGCTGTGGAATGTGCTCATTATAACACAGTTAAGGGGCGTTGTTCGGCCTGACAGTTTTGCATATGTCCATTTGTTTACAAACTACCAGCGTTACTTCCTCAGTCGTGAAGTGATATGGAACTCAAACTGCAAACTGATTGGACGTCATAGCAGTTATGAATACGCCCATTAATACAACAGTTAGGCACCAATCAGATCGCTTGATTTAAGCCACCCGTTTTATAAAATGTAATTATGCTGTAACTCAGAGTTGTCCATTTGTATATACAAGGTGGGTGAAGTGTCTTGCCCACGGACACAACAACCATGACACAAGTGGCAGAGCGGGGATCGGGGATCGAACCGCCAACCCTTCGATCATTGGCCGACCCGCTCTACCAACTGAGCCTGCATCTCCTTTCACTCATAACCTCAAAAAAAAAAAAAAATAAATAAAAAAATTATAGTATCAAGTTGTATATTTGTAGCTGTAGAAAAGGGGTAGGATCAAATAAGTTTATACTTCTTCCTACTCCTTTTCAGGCATATCAATTCAATATGTTATTTGTTTATTTTTTGTTTATTTTTATTTCTTCTGTGAAATCATTTGAACATATTTTTTTATTGTATTTTCATGCTTTTAATGTTTCTTTCTTTGATATGTCTGAAATAAATTGAATCAAATCAAATCAAATCAAAAAAACCTTCCACCTCCTCCCTCTCTGTGTCTCCTGCCCAGTTTTCTGATGGGGAGTGGATACTGGATGAGCCCCAGTTTGTCCTGGCCATCTTTCTGGATGTGACGTCTCTGGAGTGCCACCTCCCCCTAGAGGACGACCGCGGTACTGCAGACATCAACACACTGGAGACCGTCATCAACAGACCGCTGGCTCGCTGGCAGATCAAAGTTAGTCATCACTCTCCAACCATTTCATAAAGAAAACGCACACTGGCGAAAAAAAAATCCATACGTCGACTATTCTTTTTTTAAATAGCCTACTTTTATAGGCTATTTATTTTTAATTTTTAATTGTTTTTTACAGAACAGAAACAAAACAAAATAAACAACTATATACGTCGACTGTTATTATTGATACTGGTCTTCTCTCAGGTTTCTCTTCTTCACCGTTTTGTCTCTATCCTACTCGCTGGAGACAGGCTTTATATGGAACTTCTGTTTTGTTTTTTTATCGTTCCTATTGCACCGTGGGTCAGAGATAAACCAACGCCATTTTGATACTGATGTTTGTCTTTTGCATATATCAGAATTGACAATAAAAAACTTTGACTCAACTTTTTTTTTGTGAAATGTAATATGAGCGCCTACTACAGTAAGCCTAGTGTCTCCAGTTGAGTGTATGTGTTGAATGCCTCTTCCCAGAGCTCCACAGTAACCACAGTAACAAGCTTGTGCTGATGGCAGGTTTCTAACGACGGCTACAGCTACAGCAACGCAAAGATCCTGACGCTGTTCGACGGAGCCTGTCAGAGCTGCAGCCTCCACGCTGAGGTCCTCTGCTCACTCAGGGTGAGACGTGTTACTTGATATTTATTTTATTTTATTTTATTTTATTTTATTTTATTTTATTTTATTTTATTTTATTTTATTTTATTTTATTTTATTTTATTTTATTTTATTTTATTTTATTTTATTTTATTTTATTTTATTTCATTTTATTTCACCAGGAAGGTCCCATTGAGTTACACTACAGTAACTCTTCTCACAGGGAGTCCTGGCCAAGACAGGCAGCAGAAAAGAAGTTGCAGAATTTGCACAAGGCCACACACACATACAAACAAAGTACACCACAATTGACACTATAATGCTAAAATTACACTTCATAACAGGCTATATAGAAACAAGCTAATACATACAGCTTTTAAAATAAAAAAAAATTAATTAAAAAAATTAAAAATTGAAATTAATATTACTTTAATGCATGGATCTCTAAGACAGTTTTTACTCTTAGGCAAGGCAAGGTTTTTTTTATGTAAATATTTTCTTTTTTTGTTATTCTTACTATTTTTGCTGAGAATTATTTGAGCCTATGTATGTGTGTTTGTTGTTAATATTTTGATCCCTCAGGGTGAGATGACATGTTTCATTTATTTTAATTTTTTTTGAATAAAAAAATCAGCTATTATGCACTAAATTAAACATA
>CM047509.1:30237383-30249883 GCA_026122265.1 Ammodytes dubius
CACTGCAGGTTTAAATAAAAAACAATGGTAAAATTAAAATTAAATTAAATTAAAATTAAAAACAGGAATTTAATAATTTCTTTACTTTATTTTTGCTGTTTTCTCAGAACTGTTTATTCCTCCAAATAGACAACACACACACACACACACACACACACACACACACACACACACACACACACACACACACACACACATAAATAAGAATAAAAACAGTCTGACCAGTTATAAAAGGCACTTATACCAATGTCTCCAAAGTTATGACTGGTAGCGTTATACTGCACTATAACTTGGGTTCGACAGCAGTATTATTATTTCATTCTTTGAGTCATTAATGTTATAAACAGGTTTTTATTCCTCCATGTTATCCTGTCCTCTGCAGGTTGGCCGTCTGACTCAGTGACTTGTACAGACGCTCCCTGTTTCCCCGGAGTTCCCTGTGAGCCCACGGTTACCGGGGCGTTCCGGTGTGGGCGCTGTCCCTATGGTTACACTGGAGACGGCCTGCAGTGTAAAGGTACAGAGGGGAGGAGTGGGTTTGAAACAAAATATGCAAATTTGGCTCTATCTTACTAATTACTGTATGCCTACATTTGCTTCTCTTTTAAAACCAATGGATGGTTGGGTGGATGGGGTTAGGGAGGGAGGGAGGGAGAGAGAGAGATGGATGGATAGGGGGATGGATGGATGGATGGATGGATGGATGGATGGATAGATAGATAGATAGATAGATAGATAGATAGATAGATAGATGGATGGATAGATAGATAGATAGATAGATAGATAGATAGATAGATAGATAGATAGATAGATAGATAGATAGATAGATAGATAGATAGATAGATAGATAGATACTAATACTTCCCCCCAAGATAGGATTTTTTTTTTGAATAACTTATTGATTTATTTCAGCGTTGTGCAGGTACCAGTGCGGGAGGAACATGGAGTGCACTCTGCCCAACACCTGCACCTGTAAGGAGGGCTACACCGGGTACAGCTGTCACATTGGTGAGGGGGGATATCTCCATTTAAATGTTTGTGCTGGAAACAAGTTCATTATACAGTCGAAACTCATATTATTAGAATATCATGGAAAATAAATTGGAATTGAGGCAAGAATTCATTCAAAAGGGGCCCGAACCAAGTACTGAGCACATATGCATGATTATACTTTATAGGGGACCAACACTTCTGTATTTAAAATCACTTTTTTATTGATTTCATGTAATATTCAAATTCAAATTGGGCTTTTCATAAACTGTTAGCCATATTAATCAAAATTTTAACAAATAAAGGCTTGAAACATCTCACTTTGCATGTAATGAGTATTTATGATATATTATTTTCACCTTTTAAATTACTGAAATAAATTAACTTTTGCACAATGTGAATTGTTCGAGTTTCACCTGTATGTATCACTGCTGAATTAACTTTTTTGATGTAATTTTTACTCCATCATGTCACATTTGGTCTAAACATTGTCACATTTAGCTCACCCTGAGTTCCAAATCACATACTTTTTCTTTTTACTACACTACATACTAAAGTACAGAAGAGTTTTAGGGCCACAGGAGATCGAAAAAATCAGATAAGGAAGATTTTTTTTTATTATGTCGTGAAATGTCAAGAATAAAGACGAATATTCCAAAATGCTATTGGAATTAGTGGGGCATTGATGTATTTTCAGCATACTACAATTGACGTGAATGTATTGGGGACATCCTAAATCTGTTTCTGGCATACTAAATAGTAGGGAAGTATGGGGATAATTGGAACGTAGGGTTAGTATCTCATGTCTTTAACTCTTTTTGTTATCACCCTCTCAGCCGTGTGTCGGCCGGACTGTAAGAACCAGGGGAAGTGTGTGAGACCCAATGTGTGTGACTGTCCCACGGGCTACAGCGGGCCCACCTGTGAGGAAGGTAAGCCTGAGCTGTGTGTGTGTGTGCGTGTTGTGTGTGTGTGTGTGTGTGTGTGTGTGTGTGTGTGTGTGTGTGTGTGTGTGTGTGTGTGTGTGTGTGTGTGTGTGTGTGTGTGTGTGTGTGTGTGTGTGTGTGTGTGTGTGTGTGTATGAGAGAGAGTGTGAGAGAGAATGAGTGTGTGGGTGTGTGAGTTAGTCAGCGAGTGATTGAGTGAGGTAGCTACATATTCATATCTGTATCTGTCTTAACAGCAATATACACAGAATATGTGTGTGTGTGTGTGTGTGTGTGTGTGTGTGTGTGTGTGTGTGTGTGGTGGTGGGGGGGGGGCACTCGTGGTGTAGTACTAGAGCGTGGGTTCGAATCTCTACATGTCATTCCCCTCTCTGCCCCATTTAATTTATGTCTCTCCAAACTGTCTAAGGAAATGCATAATGCCCAAAAATGAATCTTAAAAAATAAATACTGATGGTTCTCTTTGTGTTGTTCACATGTAGCGAGCTGTGAGCCGTCCTGTCAGCATGGAGGAACCTGTCTGGTTAGGAACCTGTGCACCTGCCCGTACGGATACGTGGGACCACGATGTGAAATCAGTGAGATCTTACTGCTGTGTTTATAGTCTAACTTTAGTTTAGTTTACCGGTAGTTTATTTTCACATATAATAACTAAAACAAAAACACTTTATAGTAAAAAATAAAATACATGTGTGGGTGTGGCAGAAACCTGTACAGGCTTACTGTATATAGAAACCACACCCAAATACATTTACATATTAGATTACAAAACACTAGCATATGAGCACATAATGTACTTAGTAACTTAGTCTAACTTATGTGTTTATAGTCTGTCTAGTCTGTCTGTAAGTAGCAGGACAGTGTTGCAAGTCTCAGATATCAGCTGTAAATAAGCAGCAGCATTCACCATGAGTTTATTTAGCTGTTGCGCTCACATTAATATTAATTTCTCTCTTCCAGTGGTGTGTAACAGACACTGTGAGAACGGAGGCGAGTGTGTTTCTCCTGATGTCTGCAAATGTAAGCCAGGCTGGTACGGACCCACATGTAACTCAGGTACAAAATATAAGACTTCTTTCCAAGTGTGCATTTGTATACTTCAGTTCAAACACAGATATCTAATATTGTATTGAACATATTGCTAAGTTGCACATCATTGGATCTTAAGGCATACCAATCTGATGCTGAATCTGAAGCTCGGGCTATTTTGCAAAGACTAATGGGCAAAATATCAGTCTCTAGAAGTGCAAAGCTGGTATAGACATACCCCAATAGACTTGCAGCTGTAATGGCAGCGATGTGTGGTTCTACAAAGTATTGACTCAGGGGTGCTGAATACTTTAGCACGCCACACTTTTCAGTTTTTTATTTATTAAAAAAAAATTGCAAATATGTGGAATCTTAATCTTAATTGTTCTTGTCCTGCCTTCCACAGCGTTGTGTAACCCGGTGTGTCTGAATGGAGGAACCTGCATGAAGACAAACGTCTGTGCCTGTCCCAGCGGCTTCTACGGCTCGCAGTGTCAGATCGGTAAGGGCAGAAATTTTGGTTGCGTTCCGAATCGCATACTCTTTCTTTTTTCTATTCTACATACTACGTCCGACGATAAAAATAATCTAGTTAGGATGCGGTAGGCATAGTATTGGGACATACTTTACTCTCTTATTTCATCATAACATTGCACCTTGATCTTGCCTCTTGCTTTTATATCCGTCGCATCCCCGTTTGTTTTCATATGGAGGCTTCGTCGATGTGACGTCACTTCACGTGCGCACTGGATTGTGGGTCAGAATCGCCCAAATAGGATGCACTTTTCAACACTAACCATCTTGGCCGCATGAAGTAGGACATCCGGGTACTTCTAACCATCCTAAATCTGGCCATAAGAATCGGGACATCCTAAATCTTTGTTTTAAAATCTTTGTTTTACATACTATATAGTAGAAAGTATGCGATTCGGAACGCAACCATAGTGTTAATTGGTTATCTGTCCATCTGTACCTATGACTTCTTTCCTTCTGTCCGTCTGGGCCATTTCTTTTGAGCACAATATGTTAAGACACTGAACCCCACATTGCTCCCGATGATTCAGAGAGCGCCTTGCATGGTAGCTACTGCCATCGGTGTGTGAGTGAGTGTGTGTGTGAATGGGTGAATGTGGTAAGAAATATAAAGCGCTTTGGGGCTGAGAAAATCGGCTAAAAGCGCTATATACTGTAAGTCAAGTCCATTTACCATTTTACCATGATGCTTTGTGTGTTTCAGCGGTGTGCAGTCCCCCGTGTAAGAATGGAGGACAGTGTAGGAGGAACAACGTGTGCTCCTGCCCAGAAGGATACACGGGGAAACGCTGTCAGAAGAGTGAGTAAAATCACACACTATTTTTTGCCATTTTTTCACCGTTATTAGACAGTACAGAGTTTAAATGGGGAGACAGAGAGAGAGAGAGAGAGAGAGAGTTTTGAACATTTGAACCCACGACCACTGCAACGAAGGCCGGAGCCAATATTGTACGCGCCACTGGCAGCTAGGAGTTCAAAACTCAATTGACAGGGCGCTCCGGTGGTGTAGTGGATAGAGCGTGTACCATATCGGCTCCGGCCTTCGTTGCAGTGGTCGCGGGTTCAAATCTGACCCGTGGACCTTTACTGCAGGTCATCCCCCCCTCTCTCTCTCTCTCTCTCTCTCTCTCTCTCTCTCTCTCTCTCTCTCTCTCCCTCTCTCCCCATTTCAACTCTAGTCTGTACTATTTAATAAAGCTTGAAAATGCCCCAAAAAAATTAAAAACACGATTGACAGATACTGTAGATGTTGATGTTAATCTGATGTGTCCCTTGTGTCTCCAGGTGTGTGTGAGCCGATGTGCATGAACAAAGGAAAGTGTGTGGGACCCAACACCTGCTCCTGTGCGTCCGGATGGAGAGGGAAGAGGTGCAACATACGTGAGTGTGTCTCTAAGTTTTACACAACAAATCCCAAGTAATATAACGATCATGCAGTGGTATCTACTTATATTAGGGTTAGAATGAATTAAAATATTTGATTTAATTTGTATGTGTGTCCTGTTTAGAACACTTAGGTTTAGACTAGCTACTCTGTTCCATGCTTTCACTTTCTCAATTAATCCATTTGTCTATAAAATGTCAGAAATATGGATGGATGGATGGATAGATAGATAGATAGATAGATAGATAGATAGATAGATAGATAGATAGATAGATAGATAGATAGATAGATAGATAGATAGATAGATAGATAGATAGATAGATAGATAGATAGATAGATAGATAGAATAATTTGCCAAGCTGCTATAGACTGTGTTCATGCCTCCCTCTCTGTTCTCCCTGCAGCTGTCTGTCTGCAAAAGTGTAAAAATGGTGGCGAATGTTTGGGACCGAACACCTGCCACTGTTCTACCGGCTGGGAAGGAATGCAGTGTCAGACACGTGAGTTCCTTCATGATGATACAATGCAGTAACATACAGACTCTAACCACAGTGTGGGGCGTCTGTGGCTCAGGTGGTAGAGCGGGTCAGCCAATGAGTGAAGGGTTGGCGGTTCGATCCCCGCCCTGCCACTTGTGTCATGGTTGTTGTGTCCTTGGGCAAAGACGCTTCACCCACCTTGCCTCGTGTGAATGTCGATAGTTAGCCTGCTGCTATCGGTGTATGAATGTGTGTGTGAATGGTAACGTGGGAAAGGAAAACAGGTCTCCCTTGTAATAAAGTCTTCGGTCTCAATGGGATTTACCTGTAGAAATACGGGTTAAAAATAAATAAATAAAAGTATGTGTACAGTGCTATATGGTAGTTAAATTGTTGTCAGGATAAACAAATGTATTTTATCAGACTATATTTCTTTGATTGTGTTTATGTTTGTTCCCTGGTCAGCGGTGTGTAATCAGCGGTGTGTGAACGGGGGACGGTGTGTCCTGCCTGACTACTGCCACTGTCGGAAAGGCTTCAAGGGCCGCACCTGCGCTATCAAGGTGAGGACTGCAGTCACACCTCACACACAGTATCTAGCTCTGGGAAAAATTAAGAGACCTCTCCAAATATTCAGTGTCTCTCGTTTGACTATTTAGAGGCATGTGTTTGAGTATAATTAACATTTTGGTTGTATAATTTAAACAACTGACAACATTTCTACCAAATTCCCCCCAAAAATATTGTCATTTAGAGCATTTCCATTCAGTAATGTAGAGATGAAGATTGAAGAAAAATCATCGTATGACTGGTCTCTTTATTTTTCCCAGAGCTGTATATGTAGCTATAGAAACATATTGTGGAGCGGCTAAGTACTTATTTTCATCAGAATCTTTCAGTTGATGATACAAGCGTGAAAATTGGCATGAGCGTGAGTCTCCATGGGTCACTTGACAAAGAAAACTGTCCGAGACATTTTAAATTGTGAATTGGAACATTTCTCATAGAAATGTATTGGATTACAGTATTTTTTTCATAATTATTTTTATTTATTTTTTGTCTCGGACAATTTTCTTGTCAAGTGAATCATGGAGACTCATGCTCATGTTAATTTTCACGCTTGTATCACCAATTTAAAGATTATAGCACTTAGCCGCTCCACTTGTACCTCTAAAGCTCTCATCATAACCTGGGGATGCTTGATTGTTTTCCATAATGCAGAGGACTGAATATTTCTTCCTCCAAATGGTGGGGATAGTCTGTTAGGAAATAATTCACAACTAACTATGTGAAATGTGATGTCAAATGGGCGCTGGGTATTTGATTTTATCATTGAGAAAAGTATGCTTGTAGCTCCAGAAGGATTACAGTGGCACTGACTACAAATATATCCCGTAAAGGGAGTGTAAACTTATTCTTACTTTTATTTACTTGTATACTTTTTTCTTGATATCATGCTATCCTATTTTATATATATATATACAATTATTTTTGTTGAAGAAGCTGACTAAACATATTCTATGCTATTATAAAACACTTAGAATACATTGGAAAACATAGTATTTCTTTTTTTAAGGATATTTTTGGGGCATTTTTATGCTTTATTGATAGTGTAGAGACAGAGTTGAAATGGGGCAGAGAGGGGAGTGACATGCAGAGAACGACCGCGGGCTGGAATCGAACCCGGGTCTGCTGCTGGCCGAGGCCCATGGGGGGGGGACGCCCTACCAACTGAGCTAAGGGCGCCCCCACTTTTAAACATAGTATTTGAAATGTATTAATGAATAATGTGTTTGTTCCCTCACAGGCATCGCACGCATGATGGAAAAGAAATGAGAAATGGGACGAAAAAGGCTACAAAATGCACAAAGCAAAGACGATGCATCATAAATTGCTGTGTGTGTGTGGGTGTGTGTGTTTCTATCTGTGTGTGTGTGTGTGTGTGTGTGTGTGTGTGTGTGTGTGTGTGTGTGTGTGTGTGTGTGTGTGTGTGTGTGTGTGTGTGTGTGTGTGTGTGTGTGTGTGTGTGTGTGTGTGTGTGTGAGTGAGTGTTTCTATCTGTGTGTGTGTGTGTGTGTGTGTGTGTGTGTGTGTGTGTGTGTGTGTGTGTGTGTGTGTGTGTGTGTGTGTGTGTGTGTGAGAGTGTTTCTATCTGTGTGTGTGTGTGTCTGTCTGTGTGTGTCTGTCTGTCTGTCTGTCTGTGTGTGTGTGTGTGTGTGAGTGTTTCTATCTGTGTGTGTGTGTGTGTGTGTGTGTGAGTGTTTCTATCTGTGTGTGTGTGTGTGTGTGTGTGTGTGTGTGTGAGTGTTTCTATCTGTGTGTGTGTGTGTGTGTGTGTGTGTGTGTGTGTGTGTGTGTGTGTGTGTGTGTGTGTGTGTGTGTGTGGATCTTGGCTTGAATGTGCGGCCCTGTGCACATTAGAAAGCTAACCGAGGGACTTGATGTATTGCACTTGTGTTTTGGTCCCTGTATATCACTACCTCAAGGCTCAAAGTGGCGCACATCTGTTGAAGGCATCTTATACTTGATACAGACGCGTGTGTGTGTGTGTGTGTGTGTGTGTGTGTGTGTGTGTGTGTGTGTGTGTGTGTGTGTGCGCGTGTGTGTGTGTGTGTGTGCGTGTGTGCGTGTGTGTGTGTGCGTGCGTGTGTGCTACTGCAGAGTATTATGTAACATAAGTAAATTACTATATGAATCAGTTTCAGTGATTATTCATTCATAAAAATAAATGTTATTGCCAGTAAGCTTTCTTATAGTTTTCACACATTTTAACCAAAGTATAGTCTGGTTTAACTTTGACAAAACTTATGTGCACTGTTTGTTTTCTAAAAAGTATCAAGTATGCTTAATAATCATGCTTAATTTAGATGGTACACTGCGGTAACTTGTAATAGACTGAATACATTGATATGAATATGTTGTAATTTAACAGAAGTACCATCTGTTGGTCTGTATTGCTTTCTTTAATATATTGTATGATTTGGCCCCTTTAACTTATACTGCAACTATCCATTTACACTGATACTTTACATATGTATTAAAGAATACCACCTGTTGGGAGTTCTATGTACAGCCCCGGAAAAAATTAAGAGACCGGTCTGGATTTTTCTTCAATCTTCATCTCTACATTACATATTGAAAATATTTTTGTTGTGAATTTGGTAGAAATGTTGTCAGTAGTTTATATTATAAAACCAAAATGTTCATTCTACTCAAACATATGCCTATAAAAAAGTAAAACGAGAGACACTGAATATTTGGAGTGGTCTCTAAATTTTTTCCAGAGCTGTATATATATATTTATATATATATAGGGCTTTTTTTCTAATAATTACGCTGTGGTACAAGTTACATGTGACAAAATAATAAAGAAAATGTGCTATTTCTACGCTTTTGTTTTGTTAAAGGATTTTTAGTAATTAATTCCATTCCATTTTTTTTTATTATTCATTTAATGACACACATTTCATACAGTACGTAGATTATTTATACAGTCAAATGAGAACATTTTACAGGTTCAAGGTTTCTTAAAAAAAGAATTGCATATCATATGGTATAAAGACATGTAAAAAAACGTAAAAAACTACCAAAATAAAATTCCCTTATTTGGCTTTAATGACCTTTGACACTAGCCTAGTCCTACCAGACCATCGTACTTCATTTCATTTGTACAGAAGGTCTGGAATCACTCAATTGACAAACAATTGACGTCACCTCACTTGAAGGCGGTTGTCTGTTGAAGTTTTAAAACTATTGGATCTGCCCAGTGCCACTCTGGATCTGCCAACCAATCGCATAACGTTTGGTCGTGATGTAGGCTTATGCCATCATGCGCCGGCTTCTGAGCCACTCCCTCTGTTCGCTGATTGGGCTAAGAATTTACCGCAGACCCAGGTTGCGTACCGAATCGCATACTTTCTACTATATAGTATGGTAGAAAAAAGATTTAGGATGTCCCGATTCTTGTGGCCAGATTTAGGATGGTTGGAAGTACCTGGATTTCATACTTCATGCGGCCAAGATTGTTAGTGTTGAAAACTGCATCCTATTTGGGCGATTCTGACCCACAATCCAGTGCGCACGTGAAGTGACGTCACATCGACGAAGCCTCCATATGAAAACAAACTTGGATGCGACGGATATAATAGCAAGAGGCAAGATCAAGGCGCAATGTTATGATGAAATAAGAGAGTAAAGTATGTCCCAATAGTATGCCTACTGCATCCTAACTAGATTCTTTTTATCGTCGGATGTAGTATGTAGAATAGAAAAAAGAAAGAGTATGCGATTCGGAACGCAACCCCAGACTGACTACTGAAGGGAAATGAAAATTGAGCAGAAGTACGTAGGCGGGCGGTGCCAGGCTGGTATTGATTGATTGATTCAGTTTTATTTCAGACATATCAAAAAAAAGAAAAAATTAAAAGCATGAAAATACAATAAAAAGAATATGTTAAAATGATTTCACAAATAAAAATAAACAAAATAAACCAATAACATATTGAATTGATATGCCTGAAAAGGAGTAGGAAGAAGTATAAACTTTAACTTTAGTATGACACACTAGTAGCGGAACTTCTTCTTCTCCTCGCAGTGCAGGCCGGAGTAAGGCGGGCGACAGCGGCATTTGTCAGGAGAAATGCACTTTCCTCCATGTAGACAGGGTTTAGTGCACACAGCTGCAGCAGAGGGGGAAAATACACAGTAAGAAATGAGATTAAATCATTTAATTTAATTTTTTTTATTTTATATATAGGCCTACAGATGCGTGCGTGTGTGTGTGTGTGTGTGTGTGTGTGTGTGTGTGTGTGTGTGTGTGTGTGTGTGTGTGTGTGTGTGTGTGTGTGTGTGTGTGTGTGAGAAAAGAAAAGAAAATACTAAAAGGAATACTTCACCCATACGGAACCGGCGTTCTATCGTTATAAAATAACTTTTATAAAATAATGAATGAGGTTTTTCTTCCCTCAGTTTTCCCTTGGCCCAGCTGTCCTGTTAATCATAACCCTACATTTTCCCATGTGTGATGTCACACTAGTAAAATGTAGGTTATAGACAGTGAGACCATAAAACACTCTTTCTGCCTTTTCTCAGGCTAGGATGAACCGATTTCTAAAATGTTTGCACATTTATACTACATAGGATCTCAGAGTTCAATACACCTTCATATTTCCACCGGTGAAGTAGGTTTTTTAAGAGCTTGTAAATCGTCAACAATGAATCCAGCAACTGTCTAGAGAGATGTCTGTGTCTGGTTCTATCACATCTGGCAAAACAATGAGCTGAAAACTTTCCCTTAGAAGACTCTCAGATTTGTATCCTTTCCTGCTGCTTGGTTGACCCATTTCTTTTTTTTTTTTTTTTTTTTTAAGATTTTTTTTTTTAATGCTTTATTGATAGTGTAGAGACAGAGTTGAAATGGGGCAGAGAGGGGAGTGACATGCAGAGAACAACCGCGGGCTGGAATCGAACCCGGGTCTGCTGCTGGCCGAGGCCCATGGGGGGGACGCCCTACCAACTGAGCTAAGGGCGCCCTGGTTGACTCATTTCTAACATTATTTTAGGTAAGATGTAGACAGCTAAAGGTGGAGTCAGCGATTCTGGAGAACGCTTGTTGTCAAAATCACTTTTTGTCAAAATCAGTAAATATATCTCCTAACGATCTGCTACCTGTTGATACTGTGTGTTAATCCAGTGTTAATACACAGCCTAGACTCTGTAAACTGGCATGTTGCGAGCTGCGGTTCCCCTTTGTTTACATACCATTCATTTACATATACGTTTACAGAGCCTAGGCTGTACATTAACACTGGATTTTTTTTCCGGCGTTCACACAGACAGGTAGCAGATCGTGAGGAAATATTCACTGATTTTGACATCAAGCGTTCTCCAGAATCACTGACTCCATTTTTAACACAGGAAGGAAGGAAAAAAGTATGCTTGTAAAATGCATTGAAGCATAATGGAAGTTCTTTGTCTATTGGGACCAGTTTGAACCTTATAGGCCACAGTCTATGGCTGTGTTCCAATCCCCATACTTCCCTACTATTTAGTGTGCCAGAAAAACATTTTGGTATACTTTCTACTATATAGTATGTAGAAAAAAGATTTAGGATGTCCCGATTCTTGTGGCCAGATTTAGGATGGTTAGAAGTACCCAGATGTTCTACTTCATCCGGCCAAGATTGTTAGTGTTGAAAACTGCATCCTATTTGGGCGATTCTGACCCACAATCCAGTGCGCACGTGAAGGGACGTCACATCGACGAAGCCACCATATGAAAACAAACGGGGATGCAACGGATATAAAAGCAAGAGGCAAGATCTAGGTGCAATGTTATGATGAAATAAGAGAGTAAAAGTATGTCGCAATAGTATGCCTACTGCATCCTAACTAGATTCTTTTTATCGTCGGATGTAGTATGTAGAATAGAAGAAAGAAAGAGTATGAGATTCGGAACCTCTCACTATTTCTCTGGAATAGTGAGAGGTTCTCTCTGAGTGTTCTCTGGCTTTCGCGTTCCAAAGTAAACTGTTGAGTTACTTGTGTGTGCCTTCAGCTGCTTAGTCGTTTTAGTGTGTTATCTTAAAGGTAGCCTGTGTGGCCCTTTAAAGCTCTGTGTGTGTTTGTTTTCTCCCCTTCCCCATAGATATTTGCATTAGCGATTTATTGGTTATCCGGGTCCGCACCTGTGTCCCAAACCTTGCTTCTGTATACTTCAGTGTAACCGGTCCGACGAACCTCGCATACACAATGGATAGTTAAGTAGACAGTATGGAGAGTATGTACATGTTGAGTATGTAGGAGGGAGGACGTTAGTAGGGCTTTTAGTATGAGTAGGACGTTATTAGGGTTTTTAGTGTGAGTAGGACGTTAGTAGGGCTTTTAGTATGAGTAGGACGTTAGTAGGGCTTTTAGTATGAGTAGGCCGTTAGTAGGGCTTTTAGTATGAGTAGGACGTTAGTAGGGCTTTTAGTATGAGTAGGACGATAGTAGGGCTTTTAGTATGAGTAGGACGTTAGTAGGGCTTTTAGTCTGAGTAGGACGTTAGTAGGGCTTTAGTATGAGTAGGACGTTAGTAGGGCTTTTAGTATGAGTAGGATGTTAGTAGGGCTTTTAGTATGAGTAGGACGTTAGTAT